>JAGKQL010003903.1:0-16245 GCA_018398635.1 Cyprinodon brontotheroides | reverse complement strand
AATTAAAGCCTTAGAGAAAGAAAAGCCCACAACAGAACCGATGACAATTATTTTGCCAAGTTTCTAAAACTCCAAGATAAACATATCAAATGTTACCTGAAACTTTACCTGTGGGTATAATTTATTTAGGAAAAAAATCAAGTGGTCTCAATAGCTGGGAAGGATTCCTACTACAGATGCTGATGGCTGTAAGAAGAAATCTATAATAAAGAAAACAGCTATCAGTGACTGGGGAAACTTTACCTTGGAGGCAAACTGTGAAACAAATGTCATCTTCTGTATTACCCCATTTAGTCTGGCCTTTTGAATGCATGCTGATAACGGTCTGAACATGGTAACCCAGATAACTATTGAGGGTAAATGGAACGCCGCAGAACTGGACTGTGCCAGACACAACCAAACCTTGCTAGTTGTGGCTCAGTTCTCTGATTAAAAAAGAGCACATGAGCAGACTGCATCATCTTCTGTTTACAGTCAGCTGATTAATTTTGCGTGTTTTTCGCCGTGTCCGGCTTTGCAACTCGCAGATCTCTTCACCTGTTCACAACACAAACTTCTTCTAAACAGCTGATGCAGAGACCAAGACAGGTGCCTTCTTTACCTGACATTCCAAAAACAACGAAATATCACTAATATAAACAAGCATACGTTCATGAATGTTATGGGCGCTGCCATTTTGGTTTCTGTAACCATTCCCATCTTGAGAGCTGTAGTATCGTGGACCACGGATAGCGCTAGTGTGATGTGTAAATGGTTGTAAGGAACCAAGCTCGGCACGGTTAACTGATCCAAGCTCGGTCCGAACTTGGCATGGATCGGTTTCAGAGGGCTAGTGTAAATGGAGCATAAGATTGCCACTAAAAAGGGAGTATTATTAGGAAAAAAGCAATTTTATACTGCAATTTATTTGAGTCCTTTCAGAACAAAACAGCCTTAAACCAGCATCCTCTTACCACTCTGTTTGATATGTAAAGTGAAAGGTAGGCTGTTTCTAAAAGCCTGTATCATTTTGCGCATGTATATTAGGGCATCATCTTCCAAACTTCTTCAAATAGTAGTTGCTTGTACTTCCACCTTATGAATACATTTGAAAAGTTTTTAATTTTAAGGATAGTTATTTTTCATTTCAAATGGTCAACCTGATCATAACTCTTACGTGTTTTTGCAAAGTTATCAATAACTGTGGCAGACAATTTAAAATCAAATCTTCAGTTTTAATGGATCCTTTGTTAATGCCATCTCACACAGAGAATAGAATCTTGTTGAAATGTTTATGAGGCTGAAGGGTTGGAGGCGGATCAAACTCATTTTTCAGTATACACAGAATTCCAAATATCGTTTAACAAATCTATGTTGCTCCTTTTTGCCACTTGTGCACAGGTGAGAAGATAATGTCAAGCCAATTATTTCAATGAGGAGTATCAGAAAAACGACTACTCAACTGCTGATTATTCATGAGTTTCAGAAAGCTTCACATGTAAATGAATTAGCTGAAAGAAATATTATAGCTATGAAACTTTATTTTCTAGGTTTCACTTATTTTGTAAGTGCAAACTTAAGATGAGCCCCCACCCCCTTTAAAAACAAACTTTAAATCAAGCTTTTGGTTAAATCTATTAAACACATTCAGGATATATTGCACTAGTTCAAATACAAGGGTCATTTAATTATTCACATCGTATGTCATTTTCAGTTCTGAGCAGGAGCAGCTTGCTCCTGTTTCTGCTTTATTTGAAGGAGCTGAACAGCTGTCAATAAGAAGAGCACAGAGACGAAAGGCTAGACAGAGGCCTAATGGGGGGATGGTAGGAGACTAAACCCCCACCAGGGTCTCTGTAAAGATAAATATTGATTGGGGACAGTTTTAATTACTTCCTTAAATTGAGCAATTTTGGTTTTCCCAGTTGGCTCTCTGTGAAAAATCTATGTAGGATTCAACATTGAAGGAAAAGGAGAGGGTAAGTGATGGCATACCATAAATCACTGCAGATACATAATTCATTGAAAGCAAGTTTAAAGGACAAAACAAGATGCTTTTGGATCACTGAAAACAGCACTTCTTCTTTGGTTGAAGTGACCACATAAGTCTTGTTTTTTTTTTTTTCATTCTTATCACATCTGTGAAGAAAATCTTGATGTTAAATTTAAGTTTTATTTTTCTTGGGAAAGGCTTGAATATATAATGATCATCTTGTGTATAGCTACTTTTTCATCACTTTAACTACAAGGTCCTGCTTACGACAATATTTCTCAGATGAAGCAAATAGATTTTCTATTAATAACAGTTCTATAAATGAGCACTAGTTAAAGCCCTGTGGAAATAGGCATATTCTTATACTGTTAAGGTCTGGAATGATGTTTCACGCAACTTAAGTTGTCCTTTGTGTCTAATTTTTTTTGCTCTTTTAAATACTCTTTTTTGAAGGTGAAATTATTTCTGTTTCCTACCTAAGAAACACTACTTTCTACTTTTTCCAAACTTTTGATTTCATTTTATATTTACTGATTTGCCAATTCATGTTATTTTTTTTTTTAAACTTTATTTATTGAACATTTTAAACTTAGGACAGACATTGTTGGAACAGGTAAAGCATCAATACAAACTCAATGTCACGGTCTGTCAACCCCCAAACCCCCTGACCACCCACCCCACCCACAGGCCAGAAAATAAATCAATAAACAAATAAATTAAAAAATAAAAAGTAAAAAAAATAATAAATAAATAATAATAAATAAATAAAAGTATAAATAATAAGAATTATAAAGAGAAAAACAGGTTTAAAAAAAAGAAAGGGGGGGAGGAGACATGAATGTATATATAAATAGGTAATTAGAGAGCATGTAAGATATTCAATTGTCGTCAGGGTCAAGAAGATTCAAGGAGTCAAAATATCTACAAAAAGGGTCCCATGTAGCTTGAAATGGCTTGGTGGAGCCTCTGAGAGAAAACCTCAGTTTCTCTATTTTGAGATTGTAAAGCACCTCTCGAATCCAGCGGGTATGTGAAGGGGGTTGTGGGTCCTTCCAGTTAAGTAGGATCAGCCTACGAGCTAAAAGCGTGGTAAATGCTATAGCCCGGTTCATTCCTTTAGGCAGGTTAGAGGTAGGGGGGATACCAAAGATTGCAGACAGTGGATTGGGGATAACCAGAGAACCATATGCTTCAGACAGTGAATCAAAAATCCCTCTCCAGAATGGTATCAACTCGGGACATGACCAAAACATGTGTGAATGATTGGCAGGCGAGAGTTTACATCTGCCACAGGCTTCATTTACAGAAGAATAAATTTTTGCTAGTCGTGAGTTAGTGTAATGAGCCCTGTAAACAACTTTGCATTGAATAAGTCTATGACGGGCACAGATAGAAGATGAGTGAACTAAAGACAGTGCAGATGTCCATTGTTGTTCTGTGAATACAATGTTAAGACTCTCTTCCCAAGCTGTTTTAACTGCGTTTGCGGGTGCTGAGGTTTCTGACCAGATAAGCTTATAAAGTGTCGAAATGCATCCTCTAAGATTAGGATCAATTACGAGAAGAGAGTCTAATAGGGTTTCTGGAGGGCGATTTGGAAAATAAGGGAACAACTTCTTAACATAGTCACGAACCTGGAAAAAGCGAAAAAAGTGGTGTTTTGGAAGATTGTATTTGACAGACAACTGTTCAAAAGAGGAGAAAATGTTTTCAGAATAGAGATCTGCTATTGACTTGATACCACTGTCATGCCAGATTTTATATCCTAAATCTCGGGACGGTTCAAACATACAGTTTTTAAACAATGATGTCAGGGCGGATGGGTTTGAGAGACCAAGCTGTTTCCTAAACTGATTCCATATTTTCAAAGAAGTGGACGCGACAGGGCAAGTAGTTAAACGTTGTAAAGGGAGTTGTGAGCACAAGACTGAACGGAGTGAGAACGGGCAGGATTTCCTCTCCAACTGTACCCAGACTGGCAAGGGGTCCTCCTCCTTTATCCAAAACAGCAACTTCTGTGCATTTGCAGCCCAATAGTAATATCTAAAAACTGGGAGGGCAAATCCTCCTTTCTCCCTGGGGGACTGTAAAACCGATCTACGAATTCTGGCAGGCTTCCCAGCCCATAAAAAACTTGAAATCATTGTGTCCAATTTTGCAAAAAATGACTTATTTAGAAAAAGTGGAAGATGTTGGAACATATAAAGAAATTTGGGAAGAACCACCATCTTCACTAAGCTTATTCGGCCAGCGAGCGAGATAGGTAAAGTTGACCAGCGAGTGAAGTCAGCTTCTGTCCTCTCCACCAAAGGAGTAAGGTTAACTCTATATAGGTCGGGAAGAGATAGCATAATTTGAATACCCAAGTATCGGAAACCATTATTAGACCAGCGAAACGGTACTGTTGAGGGAGGGAGTTTTTTAGCGGCATCATTAATAGGCAAAAGTTCGCTTTTTTGATAATTAAGTTTGTATCCTGATATGGTGCCAAAATCGTTAAGAATGTGTAGGACGGCGGGGATGGAAGAAATAGGATCTGAAACATACAACAAAAGGTCATCTGCATATAACGAAACTTTATTGACTATATCAAATCTTGTTATGCCCTTAAAGGAGGCCTCCGCACGCAGCCAGAGGGCTAGGGGCTCGATCACTAAAATAAACAAGAGTGGAGACAGGGGACAGCCCTGTCTGGTACCACGGCTTAAAGGAAAGGGGGAAGAAAGAACATCATTAGTCCGTACTGAAGCTTTTGGTGAAGAGTACAGAAGTGTTACCCAATCAACAAAGGTCTTGCCTAATCCAAATTTTGTCAGTACCTTGTACAAAAAGCTCCATTCAACCCTGTCGAAGGCCTTCTCGGCGTCGAGGGACACAACGACTTCAGGGATTGTAGTATTAGGGGAAGTGATGATATTGAAAAGCCTCCTGGTGTTGCATGAGGACTGCCTCCCGGGCATGAAGCCCGTTTGATCTAGATCGATAATTGAGGGTAGAATCTGCTGTAAGCGTAATGCCAGCACTTTAGTTAAGATTTTAAAATCCACGTTCAACAAGGAAATGGGCCTATAGCTGCTACACGATAAAGGATCTTTGTCCTTCTTAAGGAGCAACGAGATCGTAGCCTCCGACAGGGTACCAGGGAGCCGGCCCAAAGAAAAGGCCTCGTTGTACATCTCTTTAAGAAAAGGGCTAAGCAAAGTGGAAAAAGCTTTATAGTATTCGGTGGTAAATCCATCGGGTCCGGGTGATTTAGATCCTTGAAGACAACCTATAGCCTCCTGTACCTCTAATGTAGTAATTGGGGCCCCGAGTCGATCTGCCTGTTCTTCATTAACGCAAGGAAAGTTGATTTTATCTAATACATTATCAGGAGAGGGTGGAAGGTCGGATGTATAAAGAGAGGTATAGAACTCAACAAAAGCATCATTAATGCCCTTTGGGTCAGTGGTTGTTTCACCAGAGCTGGAATTAATAGCTGGTATTAGTCGAGAGGATGCCTCAGCCCGAGCCTGATATGAAAGAAGTTTGCTGGCCTTATCTCCCGATTCATAGAAAAGTTGTCTAGATTTAAGCAATGAAGTTCTGACAGAAGTAGTGGAAATTAGATCAAGTTCTGTCTGTAAGGAGAGTCGTTTTTTGTAAGTGTCGGGATCCGGATAGGCAGCATACTGTACATCCACCTCCTTGATTTCCTTTAAAAGCTCATTAAAGCGGGCAGTTTCAGTTCTTTTTTTATTAGAAATGTAGGAGATAAGTTGGCCTCTCATGTAGGCTTTGGATGCCTCCCAAAGGCTACTTCTACTAATATTGTGCACGTCATTTAGTTCGAAAAATAGGGAGATTTGGGTACGTATAAAGTCTTGATAATTTTCCTCTGCTAAGAGAACAGAGTTGAATCTCCATTGCCTGAATGGGCTTGACCGGTACGGTAGTGCCAAGTCAAGGGAAACTGGAGCATGATCTGATATTACAATGGTGTGGTAGTCAGTGGAAACTAAATTTGAGATTAATCTAAGGTCCATAAGGAAGAAATCTATCCGGGAGTAAGAGTGATGAACATGTGAGAAGAAGGAGAAAGCCTTGGTGGAAGGAAATTTATGTCTCCAAGGATCAACTAGACCAAGTCGCTGAGAGCACGCAAGTAAAGTTTTTGCTGCCTTCGTAAGAGGGGCAGGTTTATTGGAAGAACGGTCTAAGAAAGGGTCCTGGACCAGGTTATAATCCCCTGCAATTAGTATATAGTGATTTTCGACATCCGGAAAAGATGAGAAAAGTTTAGATATAAAGTGGCTGTCGTCCCAGTTAGGGCCATAAACGCAAACAAAGAGAAATGGCATTTCTCGAAGCCTTCCAGAGACCATGACATATCTGCCATTGGGATCTAGAACTGATTTCTCTGGTATGAAAGGAACGCCTTTACGAAAAATTATTGCAGCGCCCCTGGCCTTCCCGTTGAATGTTGAGTGGAAGATGTCGCCGGTCCACTGTTTCCTAATCCTTTTGACATGACTATTAAGCATATGGGTCTCCTGGATGAAATAGATATCCCCCTTAAGTTGGTTTAAATGGGTCATTACACGTTGCAATTTAACAGTATTACCCAACCCCTTCACATTCCAAGAAACGAGTCTAAGTGAGGTACTTACATTTGTTGTCATGTTTCATGTATTCTTAAGGTTATGGAGATGTTACAGAGGCTTCCAGCATGTACCTGGTGGGACCCGGCGTAGAGTAGCAGGTATCTGAAGAGACATGAGTAGGGGAGAGACGGAGGGAAGAGGAAGGAGAAAAAAAAAAAAAAAAAAACGAAATAAGAATAAACCCCATGGCCCAAAATATCCCATACATACATGAAAAACCAGTGTCCATTGCACAGTGGTGTTCAGCACCATTAAGACTTCCAACTTCGTCATGGTCCAAAAGGTGGAAACCCCCCAGCCATGTATAAAGCATTCCGATGACAATTATATGAATTCAAACCTTCTTTATCCCAACTAGGCGCGCCAGAACAAGTCCCCAACGGTAATAGAGGCATTGTAGTAGAAAAATAAGAAATAAAAAATAAATATTAAAAATAAATTCAATAAGTAGACAAAAAAGATATATTAATCATTGAAAATGGCTAAATAAATTAGGTAAAAGTAAACAATGATAGATAAGAAACGTAGTAAGCAAATAAGATTTACTCAAAAAGGTATACGACAAATACAAAGTCCTGTAAACTAGGATTACTAAACATTTAAACATGTTTATGAACCAATAACCTTCTTCGAAGTATACAGAGGAGACACTTTGAACAGAAACATACAGCCATGGTCAGCCTGCTGCAAATATTCAAGTCATGGCTCCGTGATCATCATTTAGGGAAGTTAAAGTCAGTTCGCCTCTGGTTCTTTCTGTCGATGTTGACGGGATGCAAAGTCTGCCGCCTCCTCTACGGAGGGCAAAAGTTTCCTTGATCCGTCGGGTAGCACAACAGATAGCTTAGCAGGGTACCTCAGTGCGGGCTTGTAGCCTAGCTCGAACAGCCTCTTCATCACGTCCCGGTATTGAGTACGTTGTTCCAGAACCTCCGGGGCGTAGTCCTCAAAGATATGGATAGGTGTGTCTTTATACTTCAGTTTGCCCCGCAGCTGTCGGGCAGCCCGCACAACCAGCTCCCGGGTTTGGAAATGATGGAAGCAGATCACTACATGCCGTGGTCTACCCGTGGTTGCTAGCCTAGCAGGCTGCGCGCGGTGAGCCCTATCCAGCCTCGGGGGTGAAGACAGAATGTCCGCACCAAGCACGTCACATAATAGTTGGGAAAAGAACTCCGTTGGTCTGGTCTGACTTTCTATTTGTTCCGGCAGACCCACGATTCTTATGTTGTTACGGCGGGTCCGTCCAGCGAGGTCGATCAGCTTAGCCTTTAGCTTAGTATTCTCCGCAGCTACCGCGGCTAGCTCAGACCGCATGCCAGTCAGCTCGTCACTGGTGGAGTTTGCGAATTGTTCCAGACTGGCAATACGTTGGTCATGGTCTTCAACAGAGTTTTGGACACTGATGAGCTTTGCCTCGTACCTCGAGTAGGTGTCTTTGATCTCCGTTAGTAGTTCGCTTTTGGTCTCCGCTAGCTTAGCTGTTAGCACGGCTGTGAACGCGGCGACATTAGCTGAATCCTCACGGTCTTGCTCATCTCTCTTTGGCTTTGGAGGCATGATTCTGTTCCTAATAAGGGCAGGTTGTTACTGGGTTACTTTTTGGGAGTGAAAATGAGTAAAAAATCAGTAGAGGTGATAAGTTCGGGGAGTGCTGAAAAATGCGTCTAGCCCATCGCAAGACCCAGCCGGAAGTTTGATAAAACTAATGTTTATGTAAAACTTATTAGCCTATCATAATGTGATCCTAAAATAATCTAGTTCTTACGTTGTGATGGTTTTTACAAGGTTAATTATTATTATTATTATTTTTTTTTTTTAACAGGGTATTTGTCACTTTTTAGCGGTGCCAGTCAGGTATCCCTCCTGACAAGTAGGATAAATATTTATATATTTTTAAACCAGTCACACAAGGACCATACACTTTTGTGTGTAGACCCTTACAAATAAAGAACGAAAACTCTTCACAAATAGACAACAAAAAATTAGGCTCAACAGTCCTTGTATTTCAAAAAGAAAAATAAATATATAGCCATCAAAAATTAATCACAAAATTCTTCCCCATAAACTAAATGTCTCAATTTTTTCCCAACGGATTAGGGCTCCAATATAAATTGCCCCACAGCAAGAGAGGTCAGATGAGAAAATAATCTTGCTCAGAGGCAGGCGCTGGAACAGGTTTTCTGTTGTTGGTTTTAGGAGGATCTTTAACTGTGACGTCACCGGCTTCAGGTTAATTGTGATGACACGTTGGCACGGCAGGAGCACAGAATGAAGTTTGTTTGTTTGGTTTTCTCCTTTTTGTTAATGATCGGTGGGATCCAGAACAGAGGCAAAATACTGAAAGCACGAGGGATTAAACGGCCTCGGACAGACTTTGTTACTGGTCGACAGAACGGAATATGCAGACGTAGTAGCAGCAGCTGTTTCTGTTACACTGTCTGCTGAGACACTGACATTTTCAAACTGGAGCTAGGAGTCAGATTGAACAGCGGACCAATCAGGTAAGTGCATGTGTTCAATGGGCATAAAGAAAGGCGTGTCTTGAGCTGTGAAGAAGCAGGAGGATTTATTAATAACGGTGCAGCCAGCTCTGTGCAACAAGCAGGTTGTCACAATGTAACCCGGTTAAAAACATTGAGCAATACTTTTTCACAAAGTATAGAATTAGTTTGATAAAAAAAGGTTTGATATTCATTAAAATGTTCTAAACATTTAAAAGCATTTTTAAAATATGTATAACGCTTATTTTGTTTGCTTTTTCTTTAAAATGTAAAAAAAGTATCTGTATCTGTATGTATCTGTAAAACTGTTTAAAACAGCATTTATGTGCTTAATATAGATGGATGTAACGTAACAGGAGAGGAGCTGCATGATGGAGGGAGACAGGAGGGAGAGACTGGAGAGAGAAGAAGCAGGTAGAAAAATAGTAACGAAAAGAGACTGTTCAAAAGATGTTTGTGACCAAGTTTGTGGAGTAATACAACCTGGACTCTCCAGAAAATTTATTAGAGGCTTTTTTGTTGGTTTGAGTGAGCTACTCAACCCGAGAAGACAGAATTTTGCTAAGCTAGCAGCAAGCTAACTGTGTGGCAGAAACTGTTAGAAAGAGGCAGATGGAGCTGCAGACGATGAGCGAGCACCGCATCTTCAGCAGTGAAATGACTTCATGGTGAACCTTTGATAGACGGACTTTATGGACAGATGATCACTACTTTTTTCTACCTGTTGGTGTTTGTTCTGAGACTCCTCTGAATGGTTCCTTGCCAACCTGTTCTGCTCACCACAAAATCAATCCCATTTGGTTAAAAAGAGCTCTACAAAGCATTGTCAGGATATATCTGTTCATCTGTGGGCCCACAAAGTTGATGTTTTTAGTATTTGGGAAATTTTAGTCCACTTCAGTGTTTCATCCATAGCTATGAACGGTATTTGAAAACCGCCCAAACCGCTCGCTACTATTAGGTAAATTCCCCGTTCGGTTTTGCGGACCTTATGCTTGCCTTCATGAACTGCGCTGTTTTTTCTCATGGCATAGATTTTTTAAAGGTGCAGGAAGCCCCCAGGGAGTGGTACTCCATATTGACATGATGGCATCACACAGTTGCCGTGAGATTTTAAGAAGCTGCACATCCGTGAGCCAATGTAGCAGAAAAATCAGTTGTTGTGGAGAATTGTGTGTGGGTATGGCGAGTGAGAGAACAGGAGTTGGAAGACAGCCAGCAGCACTTTATAGGTTCCATAATTTATGGGACTTTTGCATTTAGAGTGACCTACGATGACGGCGGAAAGAAAGTTGTGGATAAAAGTGCAACAGTGTGTAAGCATTGTGCAACACGCTTTTGTTTATGCTAACAGCACATGACCAACATGTCATGCTAACCTCGAAATCCTACATACTCCGTCAGCGCCCGCTGCGCTCCAGACCCGCTGCTCAAAGCAAAGCCTACAGCCCACTGTGGGTTCTGGCCTCATTCGCTTCTGAGTCTTTGGAGATGGTAGAGGGTACGCCTGTGATGATTAAATTGAAAGCAGCAAAATACGCGAAAATGATCCATGGTTTCCACGGATCATTAAAAAATAATTACAAATCATTAATTTTTTGATTTTTCATTAATTTCATAAACTTTTATGGGATTTCGGTGTAACAATCAAATATATACCGAACTGAACTGAAAACCGCGGACCACCTAAAACCGTGAACTGAACCGTAACCGTGGATTTTGTGAACCGTTCCACCTCCAGTGTTTTGATAAACCAAAAACAAGGATATTTCATTTACCTAAAAAAAATGGTTTCAGTTAGATTATTTTCTTTAAAACACAGGGAGAATTAAAATAGTTTCCTGTGTAAACAAAAAGGGAATTCATCCAGAGTTTAATAATATAAAAGTAATTTATTTTGAATATTTGTTTTATTTTAAGAATAAGAAACTCTGATATTTGTATTCATTTTTACATTGCTTTAATCATTTTGGTATTCAGTAAATAATTGAGAATATAGTTTTTTAAAACTGTGTGGTGTATTTTATTACCTTAAATTTAATTCTGGGTGTAAAATCTTAATTAAACCTGTTAGTTCAGAGGTAAGTTAAAATAGACTATTTGTGTAAACTTAAAAAGGGAGTTTCAAAACAAATAATAAATGTGAGTTAATCAGGTTTAAGCATAGTTTGAGATTTATATTTTACAAGAACCCAAAAGCCCCGCTCTCATCTCTATGGTTACTGACTACACTCAATATAGAATTATGAACTAAAACTGAGTTTTCCAGGAAAATCATTTAGCAGAAATGATGATGCATCTGCTTTTAATTTTTATGGTTTTGAAGGAATCTAATTTCAGCATTAATGTCAGCATTAAAACAACTTTAATTGCAGAAACTCAGCTGGTTACATTCTGTTTTACACCATCAGAATTGAATGTTTTCCTTTTCCATTCCTCTAGAACTACTGATTGGATAGACGCCAGGTGTTGACCATTAATGTAGTTCTCCTGGTACTATAACGCAAACCTAGTTCAATCTCCTAACGTTCTGTTCTCTCTGCTTTTCCTCAGAGTAGCTTTTGCCTCGTATGTTCATTTTTAGCATCCTGGAAAGAAACATCAGCTGTGCTGCTGCCATCAACACCAACTTGTTTGTTTATAGATGCTGGAGATGGGCCTGTTTTCCAGTGTGGTCTCTGTTTCTCTGACCGGGACTGAGTGGATGTGCTCTCTGCGTCCCTCCTCTGGCATGGGAGCTGGCTTCGGAGCTTCGTCTGCCTGGCTGTGTGTTTCCTGGATGGGGCCAGCCTGTGGAGCTGGTTGACGAGCTCCGAGCCTTTTCCTATCTATGCTACGTTCCTATCTTATGGCTGCTTCTGTCTCCTTGAACCCCAGTGGGCCTCAGCAGATGGCAAGCTCACACTGAGCCTGGTTCTGCTGGAGGTTTCTTCCTGTTACAAAGGGAGTTTTTCCTCCACTGTCATACAAGCTATGCTTAGTGTGTGAGGGATTGCTGAAGAGTCAAGTGAGTCGCATGCAATCAGCTGGTTTTCCTTAGATAGAAAACTTTGAATCAATCTGACTGGATGATCTGGTTGAATTGTAAAAGTGCCTTGAGATGACATGTGTTGTGAAATTGGCGCTATATAAATAAACTGAATTGAATTGAAACCAAAGCTAGAAGGAATAGAACTAGAAGGATTAGAATCAACACCTTCACCCTCATCACTCTGAGGCTCATAGCGCCGCCGTTCAGACACCACAAGCCGAATAAGTTATGAAACATCTTTTCTTTTTTATTCATCCTTGCATGCTGTGTTTTTATTTTTCCATTCGTTTGCAGTCTAAAAAATAAAAAATTGTGTTTAAGGACTGAAACGACAATGTGTACACCTCTATGACCACCGGTCGGGTCACACTATAGTAATTACGATCCGCAAGTGTCCTGGCCGGTTTTAAATGGGGATAATTGTAGGTAGGAGGGGTGTGCCTCTGTTTCACTGAACAATATTACAGAGTGCAACCATTTAACTTATTCGCCTTCACAAATTGATTTTCTTGAAGGGGTTACAAGTTCTTTATGTAGTACTTCAGACAATGCAGCCCCTTTAAAAATTATTAAATTTAATAATAGGAGGTTGGCCTGGTTTAATACAGAGCTGCGTACTTTGAAGCAAAATGCTAGTGTTAGGTTTATTCTTTATACATCATGTGCATTGTTATTTTGTTAGTCAGATTAGACAGAGCCGAAGGCCTTCCTTCACATTGTGGATGTCGCGGTGTGTACGGAGGTCATCTAATCAGAACAGCCTTCATGTCTTTAAGAGTACACAGGATATGGGCACATCTTGGAGCCGGTCTGATAGGAGAGCTACTGTGTCTGTAACCCTGAAGCATAGAAACAACCTGCATGGAGTTCAAGACATTGATGGCGTGTCCGTTTCTGATACGGACAGCTAAGCATCACATGATGCAACACAGACTCAGAAGGTATAAAGCAGGGAGATGGCCCGTTGTTCGAGGGGCTCAAACTTTGCGGGCGGCTTGCGGAGGATGTGATTTTGAGACCACAGCTGTCACATAACTCTAAAGCATTTTTCTCTGTCCCATATGCTGACCTGATCTGGGCTTAAACTCTGTTACTTTTTACTCCTGTTTTTATAGATTTACAGTTTGAGTTTAGAGTAGTAAATAACTTGCTCCCAGGAAAGAACCGGAAGGGAAGTCTACAGCCTTTCTTTCAAGGGGACAAATCCTCCTCACTTTAACAAATTGGTCTTTCCGCCCGTGACCTGGAAGCAAAAACAACAGAGCCACCGATGGAAAAAAGCTCCACAGCCTGCGGCCGAAACAACTGATAAGGTGAGGAGATTCCTTATTACAAAATATCTCCAGCATTTTTAATGTTAAAACACTTTGGCTGTGTTGTGATTTTCTGAAGTGAGCTGAAGCTTTTTTATGCAAAAGAGGACAGAGAAATTGCTCAGTGATTTAGTTTTTGTTTTTGAGGTTTTGTTTTATTGTTTTTCTTTTTCTAGAAAGTGTACACACATAAAAAAAAAAAAGAGAGAGGAAGTAAGTCGTGCGTTCTGCTGTGGGTAGCGGTTGAAAGTCCGACTGAAGGCCCCTGCGCAAACACCTTCAAAAATTATACTGCTCACTGGGATAAAGTTGCTTGGAGAGCCCAACGGTTTCTGCATGCAGAAAGGGACGGTGATTTTATTCCCGGTCTGCCTGCAGACACGAAAGATGCACTTCTGAAAACAGACGCACTGACAGATACCAGTCACATAGCCGGCTAGAGTTTGCCAGTATACCTCCCCCATCAGGACATTTACGAAAAACCGAGACTGGAAAAAAAAGCGAGCGGATCGTGTTGAAACGGACTCTTGGGGTGTTTTTCTCTTTCCTTCTCTTCTCTTATAAAAGGAAAGAGAGAGACGATAAAATGATAATCCCCATAAAACTAGAAGAGACTGATGCCCGGATTAGGTAACTTGTTTGTCTAATTCTAAAAGAGGTGGAGTGAACTAGGAGGTACTATTTTTTTTTCTCTTCTCTCTTCTTCTTTTTTTATTATTAATGTCTTTTTTCTTTTCTCTAAATTTCTCTTTTTCTTCCATTTTTCACTGACGAACGCATTTCTTTGACGGACACACTTCCTTGACGGACAAATTTTTTGACAGACGCACTTTCTTAGCAGAAAAGCGGCTCACTGTAGCTTATAGGTAAAAAGTTTAAAGCACCAAGGGATCTCACGTTAGACGTCGAGGTCAAATTATATACACAGTGTGAGCAAAAGGTGTGATTTATATTCTGTGTCTGTCTGTCTGTTGTATGCTGTTTATTCAATGTCTGTCTTGGGTGTAAAATAGTTGTCCTATTATGTGTCAGTATAAACAGATTATCAAGAAATATGATCTGGTCTAGATCATTTCTATCAGAAAGTGTTTGGTTGTGGTTGTCTTTCGTTCCTATTGTTATGAAAATGTCGGTGATGTTTCTGTGATTTTTGGAGGTGAACCTTGGAAAGGAAAGCTTAAAATATAAGAGGTTGATATATTTACAATTTACGATGTCTTGAAATTACAGTGGGGACTGGTTGGAAATGGACGGTTTCCTGCATATTGATTCCTGCTGTGTGATTCCCACGTGAATCACGTTGTATTTCCAGAGGCCAGTTTTCTTTAGTTTTGTAAAATATAAGTGCCGTTGAAAGCTTTGTTTTTGTGTGTTACTTTCTTGCCGTGCAATACGTGACACCCCTCCCAGTCTGGTCAAGTAGCAGACTGGGAGGGGTGTCACGTGTTGCGAACTTATAGCGCAGTGGTTAAGCTGAGTGGTCTGTAGACTAACAGCTTGTGGGTTCAATCCCAACTGTGGCCGAGTTGCCTTAAATGTTTTTTTTTTTTTTTATAAAGCATCTTAATGCACCTTTTTCCTCCCTGTTTGCACCTCCAGTAACTTCTATGCCAATATGTGACGAGTGAATTTCTCCGCTGTGAGATCAATAAAGCTCATCTAATCACATCTACTCCAATCTAAATAAATAAATAAATATACACATGTTCAATAAATAAATAAGCATTCAATTAATTACCCCCAATAAATGGTGAAATGATATGTTCTCATAATAAATCATTTAGAAAAAGCATCCGGGAATTTTCTTTCTTTTTTTTGTAAGCTATTATCTGCCGCGACACACTGTAAGTGGACTGTCATAAGTATTGTCCCACTGATGTGGGTTATACAGGCCAAACATCTTCCCTTGCCAAACCCAAATAATGAACCGCTTTTATCTTGGACCTAAAAAACCAGAAATATGGTCTGCCTGCACTATCATCAACAACTTATGTTTGTGAGACCCCTACCCCACAGGACCCCCTAATCAATGCAAAAAAATAACAAAATGGCTTTAGCAGGTTATTCCAGAGTTGACACTTTTGCAGACAATCCTATGCTTGTGAGCCCTGACAATAGAATTCAAATCACCACCATTTATGCTGAGACCCCTCCTCACAGCTCAACTTTGTGGTTTCAACACTGCAGCTAAAAGTTTCCTGATATAGGAAGAGTGACTTGAAGGGACCGTACTGGATAAGATCAACTAATTCTCCACGCCAACACGCGAAATCATCCCCAACGACTCTCAATGTAAAACCTTGCACCAGCATTCATCACACAAACAATATTTCTCATGCCTTCACTTTTGGTGCTTGTTTCTGAAAATCTTAATCTGAAATATAGAATAGAAATTTTTATAGAAACAAAATGTTTCACAGCAGTTTTTTCAGGAACAGAATCAGGTTTGCCGACACACGGTATAGCGAGTTCACAAACTAGGATTTTTATGGTACAATCGCGTAAGATGACACATATAAGGGTAAATAGGAATTATAAAAATATTCCAAACACTGTGGCAATATATAAGCAATATCTATACCGTATATCCAGGTTCGGGACGGATTTTAGCAGGGGCTTACCGGGGCTGCAGCCCGGGGCCCCGGCATTCCCGTAGGATTTATATTTTTGTGAATGGATAGTGTTAGAATTTACCGTATTTTCACGACTATAAGCGCACATAAACGTCTTTTTATCCCTTGAAATGTGCGGTGCTCCCTTTGGTAAGGAGACCAGGTGGGGG
>JAGKQL010003901.1:0-17287 GCA_018398635.1 Cyprinodon brontotheroides | reverse complement strand
CTCTACTGTGTCCTGCTAACCTGCAGACTGGATATTAAACTTCTCCTGACAACAACAAGTCTGAGCTAACTCACTTCCAAACCAGCTAACTGCTCCTCCTCTCCTATCTCTTCTTCTTCTTCTTTATGGAATTTTTTGGCGGTTTGCACGCAATGAAATGGTGCATTACCCAGCCACCAACTAATTATGGAGAGTGTGGATCAGAAGGGCTACTAATTTATATTAAACAAACAAGTCACAATCAAATTAACAAAACAATATCAACAAAACCAAAATAAGATTCAGATCCTCTCAATTACATGTATTAATCTAAGATAAAGAAAAGCAATTACATAACACTTCTCTTGAGTTTTTTCTAAGTATTTCTATTAAATCAAATTGTATTCTTTCCATTTTTAGATTTTGAACCATTTCTTTCCTTTCTCTTACATACTTCCTACAGTATACCATAACGTGTTCAACTGTCTCTTGTTGCTCACAGATATCTGTGCAAGAAGCATTAAATCTGAAAGAAGAAACAAAGATTTGAGAGAGAAGAGAAAATATTTGAGAGAGAGCGCATGTTTTGAGTGTGAGCATTATAAGTTTTGAGTGCAAGAAGATTAAATTCTTTTCTTAAATTGAAATTATGTGCTCTTGCATTATGGCAGGATAATTCTCCCATACAGGTAGATGTTAGACAGTTCCATTATATGTGTTTATATCAGCCATTATATGGTTATCCATCCATTTTCTATCACGCTTATCCCAAGCGAGGTCATGAGGGGTGCTGGTGCTCCTGCTGTCTACGGGCGAGAGGCGGGTCCACCCATGACAGGCTGCCAGTCCATCGCAGGTCAACACAGAGACAAACTGGACAAATAACCATTCTATAAATTATCAGCGAGTTATTGATCCAGAGAAGCCAAATCTGTGAATATCTCCCTATCTTTACCAAAGTTTCTTACTTCGGTCTTGATAGAAACTCTTTTATTGTTACGGAAAACAACGTATGGCTCTATGTCCTTGCTGAAGCTCAATTACACAGCAGCAGGTAGTTTTTTCCCTCCGGGCAGCTCTTACTTTGGCCCTTTTTTGCCACAAATAAGTGACCACATCCGGTCTCGACAAATGACCACAAACGAGCCTTTTTTTTCGTTTCTGTTTAAAGTATTTTTTGTTTTTGTTTCCCAAAAAAAAAATGAAATTCAAATCATTTTTAATTGTACTTTTCCCTTTTTGACAATGAAAAAGATAAATGCTTTGAATTTCAAATTTATTGTTTGCATTTTAAAACAAAAATCAAATCGCCATTTGCTTTTGCTTTCTTCAATTCCTGTTTCTGAAAAGAAAATCCAATGACCAAAAGAAACACGGACCGATTTAGTACCAGTCATCTCAGTAAAAGACAAACTAAAATGCATCACTGCAATCAAGCCAGTGGATATGTTTATAAATGCTTATAGGAAACAATAAATAATTGAACCACTAAACAATAAATCAATACTCAGATATATGTTGAATAAATCAGGTTTCAACGACAAATAATTAAAACACTTCTTGGACATAAATGTTTATGGCCCAGCAATAGCTGAGGTGGGTTAGCAATGGATAAATCATCATTTATTCATGGTTAGAATGTTTATTGAATGACTCGTGTCAATTAACTTGTCAAGTTAACTGATAAACTAATAAACACACCTTGATCTGGACCTTCACATGTCATTAGAACATGTTCTGGTTCTGCTTGGTTTACTACTATTACTTGATAATTTTTCTGGGACTTAAGCTTTCAGTCAAATTATTTTTCTACCTTTTTATTGATTACTTTTTCAATATTTTAGTTTTAACCTGTCTCTCCAGCTGCTTCAACAGGTGTTTTATTCTTTATTCAGATTGAATTGGTGCAGTGTGTCAGAGGATCAGGCTGTGCTTCTCCTCTATTGACCTCAGCTCTGAGAGGTCCAAACCATCCCATCCTGAAGCCGGAACTGGACCCACCAGAGCAACAACAACATTTGACTTGAAAGATGGTGGAGTGAAACAGGCTCTGTGGTTTTCTCCAGTCTCCCCTCTGCAAACTACAGACATTGAGGTCAGTCACCATGTTTTTAGTTTAGTGCTGATATTTCTGATGGTAAAGTTGTGTTGACTCTAAACTGCAGACATATGGCTGATATTCTACTGATCCACACTGAGGATCTTCAGGCTAAAGTCTGATTTCTTCTGCACTGCTTTGATCCAGTTAAAGTTTATTTCTTTTTTCAAACTTACTCTCATGATTTATTCAATATTAACACTCAAAGTCCCAAAGTGCAGAATTTAGTTTAGTATCCCCCCAAAGGTGTTAACGGCTCTCCTCTGGTGGAGTGATCGCCATTTGCAAATCAAATGCAAATGTAAGAATGTGGTTTGGCGACTTCAGCTGGTGTGTTGGGGTTTCTTTGTTTGAGCTGCTTCCCTTTGTGTTGTAAAGAAGCTTTTTCAAGAAGTTGAGTAATTTACAGAATTTCTGTGGGGATAAATAGAGCAGGCACAGCACACAGACTCAGAATTCACCCGGAATTCACCATGGCACAACCAAAGGCGACCAAGAAGGATGAACGCTAAAGAGGCTTTTAGTCATGCTTCAGAACGTGCCAGACTACGAATCTGATGAATTGCCGGATCCTGTTGGGGACTGCCAGCATTTCAGAATGAAAGCGGCGCCAACCGATTCTTCAAGTGAAGAGGATGATTCTGATGACAATGCGACTGCTTTTGCACCAGCAAATCCTCCCCTCCAAAGACGCACCAGGGGCAGAGTGGTCAATTATATGATTGAGCAGGGACAGTTCAAACACTGAGGCTACATCAGATGAAAAGGAAGACACAGTGCACGGCAACTCCCCTCCTTGCAAAAAACAAAAAACAGCTGATGTTGGCACAATCCCTGGATCCACAGAGAAGGCGAAAGATGGCACTGTTTGGTCCCACTGGAAAGTTGAAGACATTTCTGTTCCTGAAACCCCACAGACTGCCTTCAATGGATCTGGAGGGCCAACAGGTTCTGCAAAACGCAAAATCACAAGTCGCCTTCGCAGCTTCCTGTGTTTGTTGTATATGAACATGTTGCTGACCATCAGAGACTCCACAGTCCACGAGGCCCGCAGAACAAACCCCAGCAGCAGCTGGCAGATGAGTGTCTACGAGCTGATGGCCTTCCTCGCAATCCTTTTTCGAAGGGCTGCCATGGGTTACATTGGTCCCATGCGACACATGTGGGCCAATAAATTCGGAAACGCAGATATCAAACCCATAATACCTCGTAACCATTTTTTTTAAATAAGATGATACCTTCGTTTTGACAACAAGGACACCCGCAAGGAATGCATACACAATGACAAATTTGCAGCAATTTCTGACATCTGGATGCGGTTTGTTCAGAACTGTGTGTTGTCCTACAGTCCAGGACAGCATGTTACTGTGGATGAGCAGCTGTTTCCGTCCAAGGTTCGATGCCCCTTTTTGCAGTACATTGCATCCAAGCCTGACAAGTTTGGAATCAAGTTTGGGATTGCAGCAGACCTGGACACAAAATACATGTGTAATGCCATCCCTTACTTGGGAAAAGATCCCACTCGTCCAAAAGGAGAGAGGTTGTCAGAGAACGTTGTTCTGAAATCGATGGAACCATTTTTGGACAAGAGAAGGACTGTAGCTATGGACAATTTCTTCACCTCTCTGTCTTTGGCTAACAGGCTCCTTCAGCGAAATACAACTCTGCTTGGCACCATCAACAAAATTCGTCGGGAGCTACCAGCAACTGCAAAGGAAACCTTGGGGCGCCAGTTGCACTCCACACAGGTGTTCAGATCTGAAAGTGCCTTGCTGACGGTGTATGCGACAAAAAAAAGAAATCTCTCTGTCTTCTGAGTACCATGCATCCCAAAGTGGAAATTGTGGTCATTCTAAAACAAAAACCAAACACTGTGGTTGATTACAACCATCTCAAATGTGGTGTTGATATTATGGACCAGAAACTGCACAACTACTCTGTGCTTGCAGGAACACGGAGGTGGCCCATGGCTGTGTTTTATAACCTGCTTGACATGGCCGCCACAAATGCACATGTTTTGTACACAGCGTGTACAGGATCCAAAGAAAGTCGTCGACTGTTCATGCTGGAGCTTTCAGAGGAACTCAAAAACAGGCTCCTGCAGGAAAAGACACAAGAGGAAGAGCAAAAACAGCTATGTCGTGAGATGAGTTTCCCAGCAGAAAAAGACTCAATGCCAGGTGGGCATACTCTGCAATAACAACAGAAGTACTGAACGTTGTGTCCACAGCGGCAAATTTACCTGTTGCAAATGTAGGAAAGGCTCACCATGGGAATGTGGAAACTGCTAGATGGGACAATTGCATTTTACATTTTTCCACTTTATATTTAGTGCTTTATCCATATGTAGACTGTTTTTCTTTATCTGAAAAAAAAAAAACTTTCTGAGGTTATACATTCTGTCTGTTGTTTTTCAAAATTTAGCTGTTTGGGGTGGTATTTGGCTCCAGTGCCCCCAACTGATCTGTACAATGAAAATATCTCCATCAGCTGACAAGAATATTCATACAATAAAGACCGTCTGCCCTATTTACTAGAGGGCAAACAAGCAAATCTGCTCGCGATTTCCAGCGGAAAGCCGGTTTTGCGCTGGAAACCGGTTTCCAGCTCAAATTCCAATCTGGCGGCAGGGGGAAATGTAAAGGTTGTGGGTGGGAAGTCTAGCTCTCAGAATAAATAGGCCCAACAGATCGACTCAGAGTTATTGAGATTTCAAGCTTGGCTTGGCTTGGCTGCAACAGACGAGCATGTGTTGTGCAAGCCGTGCACAGGGACCAAAGAGAGTCCACCAAAGTTAATTCTGCTACTTGCAAATGAACTTCGTAACATTTGTATGCAAGAAAAGGCAATAAAGGAAGAACACATGAGACAGCATTGTGAGATGAAGAGACTAGGGCTGTTCCTTTTGTGACATAAATTTACTCCAATACTAAAGGCATACTGTTTGTCATTCTCTAAGATTAAATTTTGAATGACATAAAAAGGCGAGACAAGACAAAATACAATTATTCTTTCTTTCATATAGTGAGCTTTGCAATATAAATGAGTCTGTTGGTGAATGGACAATAGAAACAGGCTCTGCCTTGCCTTGTTGGAAAAGCATGGTTATGACTTGTTCTCAGCTCAGGAACTAGGACCACTATGATATCTGGTTGTTCAATAGGTTTGCCTAAATAAAAGATTTAGATATGACATATAAATATATTCCTGCAAAAAGGTATGATGTTGCAGGGGCAGGTACTGAAAAGTGTTTGGAACATGGTCTTGATGCCAGTTTGTTTCAGCCTTTATCCAGTCTCATGTAGACGGGCTGGTCATATCACAGGTTATTTGCATTACAATAGGGACATTTAGCAAGGCAGAGTGAATACATAAACTTGCAGAGGGGAGGGGGGCTTGCAGGAAAACTGAAATCTCTGGGACATCTAGCGTTAAGCAGGAAACCCAGAATCCAGTGAATTTAGAGCTGATAATGCAGGAAATTCCCACTCCCATTCCCAGCAACATTATTTAGTGATGTTGAGCCAACATGGGCAGCAGTGTGGAACGCAGGAAGAATCCCAGAACCTCTCTAAGACTTCAGTCCTGGAGAGGACACTTGGTTCTCCCGTTCTCCTCCTCTGTACGAGGCTCTGAGCTCCCGGTGCTGCTGCTGCATCTCTCAGTAGCAGATCCAGAGAGGCTGGATGGATCTGGACTGGAAGGTGGAGGCATTGTTAGGCTTTTAGTGTCCCTGCCCATCTGGATATTCTTCCCAGAAAATTTCTCCCTTGTTTTTATGGCCTCTGGTCAAATGGTTTGATTAGAAAGAAGAAAAAACTGCTGATAAAGAGGAAGATAGAAGAAATCAAAAACCCTGATGTGTCATTTAGTTTAATCCATGGATGTATTTCTGAGCTGAACTCACATTTCTGAGAACTTTGAACTGAACGATGCAGTAATTCCATTTAAAAAAGTGAAACTTGTATATTATATTCATACATTACATACAAACTCATATATTTCAGATGCTTATTTTGTTTTAATTTTGATGATTACAAATGACAACAAATGACAACATCTCAAATTCATCAAATTCATCATATCAGAAAATTAGAATATTACTGAAGACCAATAAAACAAAGGATTTATAGAAATGTTGGCCAACAGAAAAGTATGAACATGAAAAGTATGAAGCATGTACAGCACTCAGTATTTAGTTGGGCCTCCTTTGGCCTGTATTACTGCAGCAATGCTGGCGTGGCATGGAGTCGATCAGTCTGTGGCACTGCTCAGGTGTTATATTAGCCCAAGTTGCTCTAATAGTTAACTTTAGCTCTTCTGAATTGTTGGGTCTGGTGTATTGCATCTTCTTCTTCACAATACCCCATAGATTTTCTATTGGGTTCTTCAATTCCTGTTTCAGGAAAGAAAATGCAATGGCCAATTAAGAAACACGGACCGATTTACCACCAGTCCTCTCAGTAAAAGACAAACTAAAATGCAATCAAGCCAGTGGATAGCTTTATAACTGTGTGCAGGTGCCAAGTCCTAATTGAAAAACTGAACAATAAATCAATACTCACAAAAATGTTGAATCAATCTGCTTTCAAGCATGAATGATTAAAACACTTCTTCAACATAAATGTTTAAGGTGGCTGCGTGTGAGCATGGACCTCAGAAAACACAATGGACCAACACCAATGCATCATGACATGGCACCCCAAACCATCTACTGACTGAATAAGGACTTTTGCTTTCAGTCAAATTATTTTTCTACATTTTTATTCATAGAGAACATTTTAACCTTGGGCTCTCCAGTTGCTAAAACACGTCTTTTATTCTTTATTCAGATTGAAGGACTGCAGTTTGTCAGAGATCAGCTGTGCTTCTCTGGTCTCAGCTCTGAAGTCCAACCCCTCCCATCTGACAGAACTGGACCTGAGCAACAACAACCTGAAAGATGATGGAGTGAAGCAGCTCTGTGGTTTTCTCCAGTCTCCCCTCTGCAAACTACAGACATTGAGGTCAGTCACCATGTTTTAGTTTAGTGCTGATATTTCTGATGGTAAAGTTGTGTTGACTCTAAACTGCAGACATATGGCTGATATTCTACTGATCCACACTGAGGATCTTCAGGCTAAAGTCTGATTTCTTCTTCACTGCTTTGATCCAGTTAAAGTTTATTTCTTTTTCAAACTTCCTCTCATGATTTATTCAATAATAAGCAGGAAACATGAAACAATGAGTTGAATTTCAGTGTGGGGTTGCAGCATTATCCAGAACTTCCCAGAATCCAGTGAATTTAGAGCTGATAATGCAGGAAATTCCCACTCCCATTCCCAGCAACATTATTTAGTGATGTTGAGCCAACATGGGCAGCAGTGTGGAACGCAGGAAGAATCCCAGAACCTCTCTAAGACTTCAGTCCTGGAGAGGACACTTGGTTCTCCCGTTCTCCTCCTCTGTACGAGGCTCTGAGCTCCCGGTGCTGCTGCTGCATCTCTCAGTAGCAGATCCAGAGAGGCTGGATGGATCTGGACTGGAAGGTGGAGGCATTGTTAGGCTTTAGTGTCCCTGCCCATCTGGAGATTCTTCCAGAGAATTTCTCCCTTGTTTTTATGGCCTCTGGTCAAATGGTTTGATTAGAAAGAAGAAAAACTGCTGATAAAGAGGAAGATAGAAGAAATCAAAAACCCTGATGTGTCATTTAGTTTAATCCATGGATGTATTTCTGAGCTGAACTCACATTTCTGAGAACTTTGAACTGAACGATGCAGTTTTTGAAGTGAGGAACATCAAGTGAACGAAGCTCATCTTGACGTCATTTAACGTTGTTCTGTTTAAGGTGAACTAAAGATTGTCCCGTTTTTTGGGGGTAAACTTTAGTAAATTTCCTAGAGAAAGAGCAGCAGCATTTCTCCTTAGGCGCTCAGGTTCTGCTGTCGCTGCCATCGGGCAGCAGAGACCCAGTTCTGCTCTGTGAGAAACTCCATCAGTCATTTAGGCCTTTAAACGTGACTCTGCCGTCTTCAGCTTTGCTTTCTATGTCAGGACATGAACTGAAGGCTCCAACCTTAAAGCTCTCAGGTTCCTCTGAGGGATTTCTTCTTGGTTTGTGGACGGAGATGCAGCCCAGAGAACCATGAAGTAACATTGATCAGCTGGCTCATTTAAAGACACAATGACATTCATGCTGTGCTTTGATGGACCATTTCTGCTTGGATGGAGGCTTGAAGAGGCCTGAACATGAGGTGGAGCCTTGGACACAAACTTTGAGCTGCAGCTGGGATCTAGAAAGGAAAACTGCTTGGTTTTGTTCACAGAGTTTTAGAAATCAGGATTTTTTTGTCCTGCTCCATTTTCAGGCGTTTGCCGTCCGTAAACTTTTAGTCTGGATCCTACCAATGTTTTCTAAATGAGACCCAGGACTGGGAACCACTGGGCTGTTGGATCATCCAGACACTGATTACTGAAGGACATCATTACCTGTTTATGTTTGGACTTTATTTCAGCACATGAAGATAAATAAAGGAGAACTAGTTCCAGTAGGAGCTGTGAACTGAGTTCAGAATATTTAGGTAGAGAACTATGAACATGAATCAGTTGATCTGAACCTGCTTGAACTGAGTTCAGAACCAGTTCTAGTTCAGGGAGAACTGGGTCAGCACTGGTAGAAGGTTCTAGATCTCTTTCTAACCTTCATCAGGTTAGTTATTCTACAGGATGTCTTTAAAATAGTTCAGTTGATATTTCTGTGAAGAATTTGATAGAATCAGCTGGAAAACAAAGTTGATATCTTCTATTCTAATAAATCTTTTCCTGAGTTGGTCTTTGGACTTGGAGCCTTCAGTTCATATCCTAACATAGAAAGCAAAGCTGAAGTTGGCAGAGTCATGGAGGATGGAAATGAACTGGACTTCCTGTCATTCATTTTCAGGGTGTTATGGCTCAGGGTCCTAAAAACTGGAGACCATGCCACAAGGTGCAGAGAGAAACATTGATTTAGGATCAAACACAGGTTAACAAAAACTAGAATGGATGGAAGTGTCTGTATCAGTGGGGTAGAGCAAATGATTGGATGTGTCTGTGTGATCATCAGAGTGACCACCATTTTCTGATTTCACCATCAAAATGAGGACCGCTTGTTGTAAAGTGAGGACATTTTTCTGCTCCTCTGAGCTGTTTGGCTAACAGTTCCAGCTTTAGGGTTAATGTCAGGGTCAGGGCATAGAAAGGGTTAAAATGAATGAATGGAAGGCAATACAATGTTTTATTTCTATGTTGGTTCGTGTCAATGGATCCTAGATGATGTAGAAATGATGGTTTATGATGTGGTGATTTGATGTCTCCTGATCGTCCAAAGTGTTCAGCCACTGTGGCGTCCATCTTGGGGGCGTTGGAGTTGGCAGAGAGAGAAAAGAGGCAGGGATTTCTATCCTCTGTTCAGGATCCCCATCACCATAACCTGCAAAGAGGAGGAGCAAACAGGGCAGAAACACCAACACACAACCCAGCTCACAAGGCCTAGGGCTGAACAAAGGGTAGCTGACACACACTGTGTGCAGAGATCCACCTAGGCATGGGCCGCTACTGAGCTCCAATAAAAGCAATAGAAAAGAAAAAGAAGAACTCTGAAATACCTGACCTGCTTCATGGAAGATGAAAAGAGGTACGATCAGGATGCAGCCTGTTCATGTCTCAACAGGATGCTAGCTTCACTTTTTTCTTACATGCAGAGCATCACACTTTGATGTGATGCAGAGTTCTGATCAAATGATAATGGTCACTTTTTCCTGTGATGATTTGCAGCCACTACAGAGTGTCCGTGATTGGGCGGTGCCCCGATGATTTGATCGCTGCAGTGTCCGCATGTTGATTCAGCTGTCCGCTCTATTGTTTTCTTGTGTTTGTGGGAAACGTTTTGATGACTTGGCTCCTGACTGTCTCTCTCTTGAATGATTCTGATGGTCCATCTGTCTGCTCGTTTCATGACTTTTGTGTGTCTGCTATATATCTCTCAGAGTGACTCACTCTTTGTTGGTTCCCTTGTCTTTGCTGTCTTCAACATGCTGAGGACCACAGTTGTATCATCTCTCCCTGAGCTCATTTTGACTTGGTCCTGTTGATGTTTGTGCTAATTCAGGTTAGCTTTAGGGTTTTTGAGCTCATGTTTTATTTTAGAAAGGGATTAAAATGACTGAACCTCAACTGGAATTGTCAATAAATGATGCATGATGAAGAGTGTCAGATTCATGCCTCTTCATTTGGGTTATCATCAACACCTTCAATTTCACATTTATGTGATGCAGAGTTAGAAAAAATCCTAATGTCAGTTTTTCCAGTATTGTGCAGCCCTACTGTGGAATAATTGATCATCTAGTTGAATTGATCTGCATTCATCTCTATTTGTTCATCTTTCCTCCAAAGTTCTCCACAACTTGTTTGTTTTTTTCTGTGAAACTTGAAGAATTTGGCAGCAGAAGCTGAGTTTGTATTGATGGAGCTGCTGGTGGAGCTGACAGAGATAAAGAGCTGAAGTCAGCAGGTCTTTATTGGAGCAGCAGCATGTTGGCATTAATATTAATGAGAGCTCTTTAACTGCTTCTGTTGGACTGTTCTAACCTGCATCCTGTTGGATCAGCTCACATCTTTCTATTCTTTATCCAGGTTGATTGAGATGTGGTTTGTCAAAGATCAGCTGTGATTCTCTGGTCTCAGCTCTGAAGTCAAACCCCTCCCATCTGACTGAACTGGACCTGAGGAGCAACAACCTGAAGGAGTCAGATGTTCAGCAGCTGCAGGATCTTGTAGAGAGTCCAGACTACAAACTGCAGACTCTGTAAGTAGATGGTTGGAGTGAGTCCAGCTGCTGTCAGCAGGATTGTTCTAAACCCAGTTAGTATCAAAGCAAAGATCCAGTGTTTCCAGTAAAGCTGCAGCTTCTCAGTGGGAGGAGAACGGTGACAGGCTTCCTGATTGGACACAGAGACACCAATCAGCCAATCAGAGGAGCCAGAAGCTGGTTGTGTTCCTGTGTTTGTGTTGATGTGAAGACGACTGTTGTTGTTGTGTTCATGTCTCCAGGAAAT
This sequence comes from Cyprinodon brontotheroides, assembly GCA_018398635.1. Lineage (NCBI taxonomy): Eukaryota > Metazoa > Chordata > Actinopteri > Cyprinodontiformes > Cyprinodontidae > Cyprinodon > Cyprinodon brontotheroides. Next base: position 6,139 of record JAGKQL010003901.1, on the reverse strand, counting down.
GAAGCTGGATTCCAGCTGCCAGCCTTCCAACATGTCTAGAGACAGTGGTCCTCATCCATCAAACTGTGGGAGCATCAGATCTGATCTCAGACTCTTTGTTCTCTCATTTCAACAGGAAACAACTGATCAGTTTCATCTTAGCCACAGCTCTGAGATCAGTCTGAATGCAGCCTGGAAATCAGTGGCTCTGATTTCACAAACCATCATTCCATTTAGTCACCATGTGGTCTTTCTACAGAGCAGAAGCTCTGCTGAAGTCCACTCAGCACATCTGGACATGTGTCCTTCTGTCATTAGTCTCATCCAGATGTGTTCAGGGACAGCCTCCATGTTTCTTAGTCAGCTGATATTTCAGAAACAGATGAGATGTTGATCAGCAGCCAGAGTTTCTGTGTCTAAATGGAGCAGCAGCTAACATGTAGCAGCAGTAAATCCATCACTACAGTGTTTGTGCAGCAATGAAGCCTTCAGGACTCTCAGCAGGTGGTTTCCACTGTGGACTGGAGGGAAACCTGCAGAGGAACCAGACTGGATGCTAAAAATGTGTTGAGCTGTGTGAGCTTGGAGCTCAGTGTGTTCACTCCAACACGTTAAGATGAGAGCTGAAAGGAAGCTGGCTCTGCTCCACAGCTGCTCTGAACAGGACTGAAGTCCCTGCTGCTCTTTATCCTGGATGTGCTGCATCACTGACTGACAGCTGATGGAGAGAGAGAGGCTGGAAACACTCACTGATCTCCTCTCTTCATCCTTCTTCTCTCTGCAGGGAGTGGAGGTGATGATCTTAGTGGAGGAGAGAAGCTGATCTGTGTCCTGATGATCCTCAGAGGTTGAAGCTGCAGCAGTTTGAGTTTAAAGAGACTCTGACTGGATCCTGATGATGAACTCTGAGTTTAGAGATTTGTTTGTTTTCACTCCTTTTTTTCTCTTTGTTTTCATCGTCTCCATAATAACATGTTGATATTTTTCCAAATTAAAATTGATAATAAAATGATTCTATAACATGTGAGTATCGATTAATTGAAAAAGGAATCCTGAACAGTTTAAGATCAAACTTTTAATGAACTTTAATGTTAAATTTAGCTGAAAAGCTGTTCTGTCTTTCTTTCTGAGAGCTTTCTGCTGAGATATTTTTTCTGGGTGTTTCCTCTATTTCTCTCCATTCATTCTGTCTCCATGTTCACCTGCTGAAACCTTTAGATCCTGCTGAAAATCTTTGTTGTTCCTGCTGATGAACCACCACTGTGGCTCATTGTTAGCAGGTTAGCTAAAGCAGGTGTGGAGCGATCCAGGACCTCAGATGGACTCAGGAAGCCCTTCCAGTCCGGCCCCAGCAGGGTGGAGGAGGGCTGCTGTCATTAAGGAGGAGCTGCTTGGACTGAAAATAGAGTCCAAGGCTGAATCCCATCATTTGGCCTTAACTCTTCCTCACCAACCCTAAGCTAGTGAGCTGTTGGGGGTCCTGGTTGTTCTGAGGAGTTGTAGGGGGGGCACCCATTGGTCCTTGGACAGGGATTCTGTTTAGGAGACCGTTTGGAAGCAAAGATGTTAGAGCTGAGCTTGGAAATGTTTGTTTTCTCACTTCCAGTGTTTTAATGACTCAACCAACCATTGTAGGTATTACAATTCAAAATGTTCTGATAACGCATGTTGTTTTCCACTGTTAGTTATTCTGAACCAGTTTTGAGGCAGCAAAAGAGACCAGACAGCTGTAATATTTTCATACAGTTACTTATCCTGGTCTGGAGGGTAGCAACTGGTCTGAATCAGTGATCATCTGGACAATAGATCTAGTTTTTCCAGTCTGGTGTGAAGCTCAGAAATTGCTCATTATTCCATGTTAAAGTGTTGTGTGACAAGCGCATAAGGTGGTTTCTCTCCAGGGCCGCTCAAAACCTCCCTACGTCCAACTAATAATACGGTAAGGCTTTGTTTGCTGTTTGGTACGCCGGGTGTGAGGATTATTCTCTGTTGCCCTGCGATGGGCGACCTGTCCAGGATGGATCCTATTAAATGGATCTAAAAAACTGCAAAATAGAAAGAAAATCTCATAAAAATACTTCTTGAGATCATTTAGCTCATTTTATTGGAACATGCTTGGCTGTTCAGCACTTTGCTACCAACTGAGAAAATGCATGTCTAATTTAGAAAACATATTGATTAAAAGCCGGAATGGAAAACACTTTCTGAATCCATGTACTTGTCTTTTACTTGAACAAAAAATATTTGAGGCCCGCATAGTTGAAAACATCTTTAAAAGCAGAAGAACCCTGCATTTTTAGCTGTATTGGTTGAAAAAAACTCAGCAGTAACTTTCAGAAATTGGTGTTTGTTGATTTGAATAATTATTTAGATTGAAGTTTATCAACTGCTTCCATCGGAGAAAACATTGCAAAGTAATAAACTTCGTTAAACCACAACATCATAAAACATCAGCTATAAAACATTCATTGAGAAAAATGTTCCAACCTGCAGAGGCAAAATCTGGGAACATACTTTAGTGTTTTAAATCTATAAAAACAGAATAATGTTGTTTGCACGGGATCAAACTAAGCAATATCCATAATCGAATGTTGCTCTAAAACTTTGTTCATTTCCTGTCAGAAATCAGGGGTAGCTTTTCATTAGCGACTGTCAGCTCTAAGAAACCCCCACATGTGTGAACAATAGGTCTTCTTTGGAAGCCCTGAACCTGTGTGAAGGACACAGTGATGTTTTTCCCTGGAAACAGATCTGATCCTGGAGAAAACCTGAGAAAACTGAAGATGGACAGAATCACTCTAAGATCTGCAGTTAGCTACTTCCTGATTTAGTTTTATGGCATTTGGCCACTATGGAAAGTGACTGAATGGATTATTTTAGGTCGCGTTGGCTGCAGTGCATCAAAGGCAGCTGAAGTTCCTGTCAGCTCTGGCTGATTTAGTGCAAACACATTACTCCACTCACTCTATAACAAAGGCTTGTTTGACTCTTGGGGAAGTTTTTGGTGAGCAGCTCTTTTAAGATCTGCTGTGTTTCTTTCTGTCTGAGGCCTGACAAATATGCAAATCAAGCAATTCTAATATCTTTTGTCAAAGACTTTCAGACTCACAATGCAGCCTCATTCGCACATTACACACTGGTTCACTCTGAGTGTGAAAAACAAACTATTTAATGGATCACTTTCAGCGACACCAAGAGCAGCTTGTTCAAGAAGCTCAACTGAAAGTTTTCTTGCTCAGAGCTTTTCTTTTTCCAGCCCAAAAGCAATGATTGGCCCTACACTTTCCTTTTCTTTCCAAAGTCAGAACAGCTGGTGGTTTGGACCTTAAGTCATTTCCCATGATGCACCGCGCTCATAGCTGTCATCCCAAACTCTTGACAGCACATCTTAGAATCACCATCCTTTCTACAGCTCTTTTTCCACTTCTTTAGGAAGAATAACATTAAAGGTCACATTATCATTCATGATCTTTCCTTCAGAAAACACTTGAATTCTCTCTGTTAGAGTTTGTTGTCTGTGAACCACATGGCTAGTCTTCCCTCTTTCAGACACATCCATGACAGGAGGCAGTGAAAGGTCCTCAGTGGCTGACATCCTGAAATCTGAAAAATGTCTTTGGTCGTCCAGCTCACGCATCTGTCAAACTGAAACACTATCTTCTCCCTGTTGATCTCTGGATTTATTCAGCGCTCTAACAAACCACCGCCGTTCACTGGTTTTCCAGCTTCCTGAGCTATCACTGATAACAGCCAGGAATCTTCTTCCTCCTCCACTTCAAACCTTCTCATCTCCTCCTCCACCTGCATTGCTCCACTAAACTAAACTCTTTAGTGGCTTTACATGGCATGGTTGTTGGTCTTAGTGCTTCTAAAATCTGCTGTGGTTTTCATCCACAACCATCTGTAGGTTTTTAGAGAATGGTGCGAGGAAGAGAGAAACAGCCAGTTAGCTGCCGTTCTCAGTGGAAATGCCTTATTGAGGCCAGAGGTCAGTGAAGATTGGCTGGACTGGTTGTTCCAGATAGAAAAGCAACAGGAACCCAAAGAAGCTTTGGTTCCCACCAACGTTCAGTCAATGTGAAGAGGAGAGTTACATTCTGAAGCCTGTTTCCCTGAGCAGTTAGTGAAGAAAAATAATCCTCAGCAGCAGCCAAGCTCAGCTAATGAGAATGAAAACAATGAGTCTAAGTTGCTCTCTTCCAAAGTTCCTGTCATCTGTAAACCATATTGTTGGAAATGTTGCTGGATGGTCTGTGTCGCCTGGCTTAGTTCTTCATCTAACCTGGATCAGGTGAGTGGATGACCTCCTCATGTGTTCTGCTCTCATTTCTACCAACAGTTCTTAGTCCAATCCTGCCTCCCTGAGGATTAACTGCTCTACTTCTTTAGGCCTTATTTTACGGGGAAATAAAAAGATAACTCTAGCAGCTTTGTTTTCTTTCTTTGAGGAAATCAGAGGCGTCACTAAGTGTTAAGGACAGGGGGGTTTAGCCCCAAGGAGATGTACAGCATGTTTATCACATTTCTCAACAGGTAATGAAAATGTAAAAGTTGCTTTTTCTCAAATTGGAAAGATTTAGCAGAGACAACTTCCTGTGGAAATGTTTGAAGCTCCCCAGTAGATTTTCAGGACTGTTCAGTACTTGTTTTGTCCCTCAGCATTTTGCCTTAACCTTCCCGCTATGTTTGAAACACAGTAAACTGATTGATCTCTGATCAACATCCGGCTAATGCCATGGGGGCGACAGCAGCACAGGATGCTGCAGTTAGTCCTGCTTTACTGCAGGGTCGCCTGTTAAAGCCCAGCTTCATCCATCTCAGCCAAGTGTCCTTGGGCAAGGCGGCTTCGCCCGCATGGCCTACTGATGGTGGTCATGTGATCAGTGGCGCCTGCATAGGCAGCATTGTTTCTTTAATATTTTGCAATATTTCATTTTGGTCAAAAGTTGCACGGTTACATTTTGGACCCAAAGTGACTAAAATGGTTTTTAATTTCAAGTTCTGAAAAATATTACTTTAATTAAAGAAATATTAAACTACCTATTTGGATCCACTATCTGGAATATTAAAAGTTAAAGTTTGAAACAAATTAGAATTTCAAATTGATAAATATTTTAAAAACTGCATTTTTGTGCTTATAGGTTTCTTTGTTACTAGAATATTCTGTCTAGTTTTATGTTTTGAATCATTTAAGTGTGAAAAACTTGTTAAAATAAGAAAATCAGGAAGAGGGCAAATACTTTTTCACAGCACTGGATCTTTCTTGGCTATCTCCACTTTCTAATCATTACTCTCTTAAATAAAGGCTCATGGTTTCTAACTCTGATATTGTTCACTTTATGTTTCATGTTTCATATTCATATTACCTTCAATTAAATTCCAACACTGTCTGTATTCCAAACGACTCCATCCTGTGAAATCCTTTAGATCAGGGGTCATCAACAGTTTAGACCCTGAGAGCTGCTTCAGGCCAGGGAACAAAACCACATAAAGAGCTACTCCATGCTCATTTATTGTTGGTTGGTTTTTTTAATAGCTTTCCATTGAAGCTTTAGTAAAAATCAGAATGAGTTTCAAATGAAGCAGTTAGTAGGTTGAGGATTTACCCTGGGAAGAGAGACAGACAGATTTTAGGATGGAAAATGACTCCCTTTGCTTTGTCCAAATTATTTTCAACACTTTAAAGTCTGTGAAGATTCTCAGTCATCCAGGTCATGGTCAAGCTTGAAAAGTTCAGTTTAGGCTGTTGTGTATTAATCTGCACTAATCATAAGTTAATGTTTTATAAGTTTAAAGTTGTTTTCACTGTTAAAGTGAGGAGGATTTGTCCCCTTGGAAGTAAAGGCTGTATCGCCCCGGGGCCTCCTCACACGGTTCTTTTCCTGGTAGCAAGTTATTTACTACTCTTAACTCAAACTCGTTAAAACCATATAAAAAAGGACTATAAAAACAGGAGTAAAAAAGTAACAGAGTTTATTCCAAATCAGGTCGTTACAGGACAGAGAAAAATGCTTCGAGCTATGCACAGCTGTGGTCTCAAAAATCACGTCCGGCAAAGTTTGAGCCCCGAACAACGTCATCACCTGCTTCTTATACCTTCTGAGTCTGTGGTACATCATGTGGATGCTTAGCTGTCCGTATCAGAAACTGACACGCCATC
>JAGKQL010003900.1:0-13579 GCA_018398635.1 Cyprinodon brontotheroides | reverse complement strand
ACAGAGTACTCTTCCTACTTATGATGTCATTGCCCTCTTCTGTGCATGCTGGACACTTAAGTTGTGTAACTGCAGTTCATGCAGGAGATCACATAAAAGTCACTTTTTGGGAAATTTGAACAACCACACAGTACAATCAGATTTTACAAAAACATTTGCTCACCTGCTCCTGGACTCCACATATGAGCTGCTTTGACATCCTCGCTCCTTTAACTATAGGTTATACACTATATTGACAAAGTATTTGCTCACCTGCCTTGACTCACATATGAGCTTAAGTGACATCCCGTTCCTAATCCATAGGGTTCAATATGACGTCGGTCCACCCTTTGCAGCTAGAACAGCTTCAACTCTTCTGGGAAGGCTGTCCACAAGGTTTAGGAGTGTGTTTATGGAAACCTTTGACCATTCTTCCAGAAGCGCATTTGTGAGGTCGCACACTGATGTTGACTCCAGAAGGCCTGGCTCTCAGTCTCCCCTTTAATTCATCCCAAAGGTGTTCTATCGGGTTGAGGTCAGGACTCTGTGTGGAGCAGTTCAAGTTCATCCACACCAGACTCTGTCATCCATGTCTTTATGGACTTTGCTTTGTGCACTGGTGCACAGTCATGTTGGAAGAGGAAGGGGCCAGCTCCAAACCGTTCCCACAAAGTTGGGAGCATGGAATCAACCCAAAAATGCACTTGGTATGCTGAAGCATTCAGAGTTCCTTCTACTTGGAACTAAGGGGCCAAGCTCAACGCCTGGAAAAACAACCCCACACCATTGGTCCCCTCTCCACCAAACTTTACACTTGGCACAATGCAGTCAGACAAGTACCGGGTTTCTCCCAAGTAAACGCCAAACCCAGACCCGGCCCACATCAGATTGCCAGGATGGAGAAGCCGCCGACTCGTCACTCCAGAGAACGCTGCCTCCACTGCTCTAGAGTCCAGTGGCGGGCAAGTATTTACACCACCGCATCGGACGCTTTGCATTGCACTTGGTGATGTATGGCTTGGATGCAGCTGCATGGACCATGGAAAACCCATTCCATGAAGCTCTCAAGAACAGTGCGTGCGCAGAGAGCTAATCTGAAGGCCACATGAAGTTTGGAGGTCTGTAGTGATTGACTCCAGAAAGTTGGCGACCTCTTCGCACGGCGCGCGTCAGCATCCGCTGACCCCGCTCCGTCAGTTTACGTGGCCTACCACTTCGTGGCTGAGTTGCTGTCGCTTCCCAAACACTTCCATTTTCTTATAATACAGCTGACAGTTGACTGTGGAATATTTAGGAGCGAGGAAATTTCTAACGACTGGATTTGTTGCACAGGTGGCATCCTATCACAGTTCCACGCTGGAATTCACTGAGCTCCTGAGAGCGACCCATTCTTTCACAAATGTTTGTAAAACAGTCTGCATGCCTAGGTGCTTGAATTTATACACCTGTGGCCATGGAAGTGATTGGAACACCTGATTCCAATAATTTGGATGGGTGAGCAAATACTTTTGGCAATATAGTGTATATATATATATATATATATATATATTATTATATCGTAGATATTTGAGACTGTAAAAATACATTTGAACACTGCTTTTCTTTGATTGAAAATGCCTTTACTGCATAGAAGTCCAGTCTTTTTTTGTTTAAAGCAACTTTTTTAATTGAAGTAACATTGTTTTTAATTGGACCATTTAATGGGTAGTGGACATTTGTGTCTTTATTATTCATTCAAAAAAGAAGTTGCTTTAAACAAACAAACAAAAAACAAAATCGATAAAAAAATAACTTTTGAAGTTTTTGAATACAAATAGAATATTTATAGCCCCAAAAACACTTTTTTTTATTGCTGAAAATGTTGAAGGGATCTATTTTGTGTTTGGGCCATACATAGGTAGGACATTTGTGTCTTAATCATTCAATTCCTAATAATTTAATCAAAGAAAAAACTGTGCAAATGCAAAAACAACTTGAAGCAACTTGTTTGCAGCAACTTCTTTTTTAATTGAATAATAAAGACACAAATGTCCTACCCATTATATGGTCCAATCAAAAACAATGTTACCGTACTTCAATTAAAAAAGTTGCTTTAAACAAAAAAAGACTGGACTTTTATCAAATAAAAACATTTTCAATCAAAGAAAAGCAGTGTTCAAATGTATTTTTGAGTCTCAAATAGTATTTTCGCATTCAGAATCAGAATCAGAAACACTTTAATAATCCCAGAGGGAAATTACTTTTGTTATACATGCTCCAGATACAAAAAATGTATATATATATATATATATATATATATATATATATATATATATTATACATATATATATATATATATATATATATATATATATATATATATATATATATATATATATTCAACAAAACTTCACAAGAATTCAAATCAACCTTTTTTTCATTGAATGATAAAGAAACAAATACTCCTTAATAAAAACCAGAAAAAGAAAAGAGACCTCAAAAGATGCCATCTCCATTAGAATTCAATAGTGTCAGTAGGCAATCAGTCAGGCATCATCAACCAGTTCTATGTGATGAAACGGTCATCATCAATTCTTGCCAGCTTTGTAAATATAGAGATTATGGCTTCTTTCTGCTCTAGAGTGTTCAGATATATGTTGAAACAATGCAAACTTGTACTTTTAAGAAGAAAATCTTGCTGCCAGTCAATGTGGAAGGAGTTTTAAAGCTATTTTAAATAGATTGCAGTCATCCACTATTCAGAGTACAGCAAAAGGTTTTTAAAATGTGGAAAATGTAAGGAAAGTTGTCATTCTTCTTAGAATATTCTGCGTAAAATACCTATGTACCTAGCTAACAACCAACCTACCTTCTTTGCTAGATAGTTACTTATTTATCTACCTTGCTAGCTAGCTAACTAGCTATCTACTTAGATACCTTTGGTTTATATTTCTTGGTTGCAAATGCAGAAACAATGTGAGAAAATAAACTCTAGTGCAAAACAACAAGCAAATAAAATAGCCTTGACAAGTAAAATAATTTATAAAAACTGACATAATTAGATTGATTAAACAATAAAACATCAAGCTGTCATGCATGAAGAGAAGCTGTAAATGTGTCTCTATCAGTCCAACAGCTAAAGTGGCCGTTTAAAGAAGAGTGGACCAAAATGCCTGACCAACAAAAGTAGAAATCAGCAAAGTTGAGAAAAGCTTTACTCTAAATCACTGCTTCTAAAAAAAAAGGGATTCTGTGAGCTACTCATCATACTCATTACATGTTTAATACATAATGAGTAAATTCTTTTGCTTCTTTGGAAACCTTCATTAGATTTTGTCAATGACCTCAGAATATTTTTTTATTTCTATATGCTGATACCTGTGATCTTCTATGACTCTGTCGTGGCATCAGCCATCTTCTATGGAGCTGTCTGTTGGAGCGGTGGCTTATCTGTAGCTGAGAAGAAGCCGCTGGATCAGGAAGGCCAGCTCTGTGATTGGATGCCCTCTGGACTCAGTGCAGGAAGTGGGAAACAAAAGGATCCTAACTAAAAATTATAATGTTTCCCACCCCATGCATGTAGCTGTTTCAGAACTGGAGAGCTCCTTCAGTGACAGACTGCTGCACTGTCTACCTTAGTCTACCTTAAGTCAGTTAAAAATAACATGCTGCTGTCATTTTGCACATCTCTGATGTTGCTGCTATTTTCAAATATCTATTACTGTAAAACTGTCCATAGCTGCATATTGGTTATTTATTCTCCCAGGTGCACAGCTTTATATTGTTAAAACACTTTACAGTACAGTTTTTTATTGTTTATCTTTTAACTCTTCACTATTCGGTTATTCCTATACATTTTTCTAAGGTCCACATTTGTGTGACCTTTTTTTCTATAATCATCTTGCTGCTATAAACACCAGATATTCCCCATAGTGGGGCAATAAAGGGATTTTCTATTCTATTCTATAAGTACAGGATGAACCTTTTACTCTATAACTGATGCTCCTGAAACACATGTTACAGAACTGAGTTTGTTGTGATGTCTAAAGCCATATATACTCCTAAACTGGCCTTTCCTTTAATCTTTACAACCCTATTATGATTGAATCCTTAATGTTTTCATAGCTCTACAGCATATAGATAAGGGTTAACTTGTAAAACAAGTACATCTGACTAGATAAAAAGAAATCTCTAATAATGTTGGAGCAATGAATTAGTCATAGTTCAGATATTCTTTATTCAGATATACAATTGAATAATCCACTCACATTTTCTTTTATTAGACATTTTTTTTTTTTTTTTTCAGAGCCTGGGTAAATATGATATTGCTGACAGCTTCCTGAAATGCAGGCAGCACCAATCAGACATCCTGCCCTAAAAAAAGCTGCAGACATTTTGAATTAGCAGGGAACAAAGACAAAGTGGCTTTCCATCCCACCATCAAGACAGTCCTAATTACCTGCCAACTTGCCGAATCTTCAGGACTTCATGCTGGGCAGCAAAGGAAGACAAAGACTGAAGAGAGAAAGAATTATGGAGAAGGGACAGCCAGGATGGGGGGAGGGGGGATATATGAGAAAGAGGGAGTGAAAACCAAGCAAGAATCCATATACATGATTTATACCAATGCGACTGTGCGCGGTAGGCAGGAGTTATCTTTTATTTATGAGTGCATCAGTGGCAAAGCGCCCAGATGTTAAGCTGTGTGGGGATCTCATCTAGCCAGAGTAGCTCTATGGCAATAAAGCTTGAAGGTAGGCTGTTTGAAGATGGGGAGGGACGAAGGATGTGTGAGGGAAAGAAACAAGGCTTTGTCTTCGTTGGCATGCCATGAAGTTCAAGGTTGAGTAGTTGGCGCTTTAAAACTTTTTACATTTGTCAAACTTTGTTCAATTGGATCTAACAGGAGAAATACACCCAAGCCGTTTATGAGTCTGGATCTTCTTCATTCCTGTTGTTTGTCTGTGGAAGTGAGGGCACTTGTTGTTTTTTGCCTTTGTCAGTGGCTCATCAAACAGGCGCTGAGGATTCAATATGTTAATGAAGCCCTTATTGGCAACCTTTGCAAATCAGATGAAAGTTCTCCACTCCGATCGTCATTCATGATCTTCATTATCATCGCCGTCATCAATCTAATCTCACCCTGACACTGCCTGGGTATGGAAATAACGCCTCACGCACTAATGGTGCTAATAAAGGCAGGGTGCTAATGTTGGAAGCCTACGGGGGCAGCAGATCAGGCTCGACTTGCTTGCTGCAAAGCACGCCTTGTCATAACACGGCAATATTTGTGACAAATGCCCAACAGCCCCCGGGGTCGAGCGCAGACAGATTGGTGAACTGTTGCACTGAAGTAAAGGTTACAGTATGACCGGGTCATCTTAAGCCTCCAGCAACCCAGCACAGCCAGGAACATTAGTTTAACAATGGCTTCCTGTGAGCCCAGGCTGCTTTGGTTGGCTGGTTTACCATATTTCAAGCACCATATGAACAGATATGTTTATTTAACCCAGCTCAAGTGCTGTGAAAAAGTATTTGCCTCTTTATTGAAGATTTATGCTGTTTCTGCTTTTCTGATAAATGTGTTGGATCATTAAAAAAATGATAGTATCAGAGAAGGATATAACTGACTCAATACAGAATACTGTTTTCAATTGATTATTATAGGGGTGGAAAAAAATTTCAATGCCAACCTAGTGTGAAAAAGTAACTTCGCTCTAACGTAACACCGGGTTACGTTCAGAGGTGGACTTGCTGTTTTGCTCTGGGTTTTTTTTTTTCTGCTGTAAAACCAAAGAGTGCTTGAGTTTAATTTAAACAACTATTGGTTTGACATTCTTCTTTAGGATTTTCTGCTAAAGAGCAGAACTTGTGGTTCACATTTTATTTCTTCTCAGGTTATATATGATTAGACATTTCTAGAGGATCTGGTTCATTTGAATCTGACAAAAAGTGACATCCGAATTAGAGTCCAAATTAGTGGTTGGCTTCAAATAACATGTTTTAATTGACTTAATTACAGTGTCTGCTAATAATAAATCACAATTAATCACATTTGAATCGGAAACCTTAAACGGATAAAATAAGCAACCTTTTCAATTCAAAAACCCTTGAATAAACAAATATATGAGCAGAGCAACACATATTTTTTAATGTATATTTAGATTATTCAATCAACAGATCATCGTTATATTTTTTTTGCTGTTTTCATACCTGATATTTTATGCAACTTCTCTGAAAAGCTTTCAGTAAATATGAACAGCACATTATTTATAACGCAATTTAGTTTATTTAATTTTGTAAAAATGTACTCATACTGCGTTTAAGTTTAAGTTCCATTTCTAAAAGTGACAATAAAACTATGGCAGTGGATCTATGTATAAAACATTGTCTTTACCGGTGAGCTATTTTCTTTTTCAGGTGTGGACTTACTGTATTGGTGCTGAAGCTTGTCATTTGGTCTGATGTGGGCTGGCTGCTTTGCAAACATCTATGCTTGCCACCACACTGAGCCTGTTTTATTCCTTCCTTTCTGCCAGCGGCAGTAATCAAAGTGGATTTAACTCCTTGCACTCCGCGCCAGTCGAGGCTGTAATGTGGAAAATGTCACATACATAAGATACCCCAGAGTGTTACGTATATAAATAATACCTGGAGCCCTTTGTTCGGTCTCATGTGAGCCTCTCGCTGGGAAGTGAAGTGACCGGTGTGACTGGCAGTCATCCAGATTTTTACAGAATCATACTTAAAATGTAACCTCTCTTGCACTGAGATGGTTTTTAAGCTTGAATACCCCCAATGGATTAATGATTGTGATGATGCTTGTGCATCACGGGTATACGTGGTAGAAAGGCACATTTTTAAATCTAAAAATTTTACTGTTTTCATTTAGTAAAAATGCAGATCAGATGATCAAGCATATTGAAGGCAACTACCTCAATTCATCAACCTTTGAGTCATCATCGTGTTTTTTTTAAAGCCGTTACTAAGTCATCAGGCAGTGATCATTTACAAGAGAAATGGAGGTAGGCTCTGGTGTGCCACTAATGATTTTCCTCTGTGAGACATGGCAAGAACTGGTATAACATTTTCAGTAGAAAAATGGCATAAACTGAAGAAATTTGATATTTAAAAGAACATTTAAGTTATTTTTACTTTGTCTCACTTTTCTGTTAGGTAATCTCAACAGAAATGGTTTTATTCTTAGTCCATGTTTCACTTTGGAGGATCACTAGTTGTGCAACGACCCTTATCTCAATTTCCCAGTGTAAATGACCACATCCATATATGATGATGGTTTAAGGCACATAAATTCAATAAAACATTAAAATTGGATTCCCTTGATGTTATTAGAAGTCCACTTTGGTTTGGGCACATGTGAGATTAGCTGTTAGCTTCAGCTTCAATCTGGATTTATTCTAAATTAAGATGCCAATAGAGTTTCCCTCTTCAGATGAGATATTATCTACTTATGAACTTCTAAGATAACATTTCAATAAAAAAAAACTCTCTTTTAAAAAGATAAATCATCTCTCTGTAAAGTAAAGCCTGAAAAGATACTTTTAAGAAGAGAGTAGCTGCAGTAGGGCAGTTTTTATCTAATTTAGAAACTGTGATGGTGGCCCTTCCACCTCTGCTCCATTATCCCAATTGCAGCACTCGCTTGCAGTAAATGGACAGTATTAACATGCTGTTTCTTGGCTCCTGCAGCAGGTGCTTTTGTTATAAAATGCTTTCAGTTCAATGCTCGGCTGTGACGTCCTAATAGCTGCTTCCTTATAAGCAATTACTGAAAATGAAAGAACTGTCCAAAGTGATCCAAGCATCCAGTTTGATATTTTAAGTGTTGTGATGTAACTTCAATAGGAGGACTCTGTAATTCCCAGTTTCCTGTTCAGGTAACCAGGGGGATCTGCCATGGCATGCTTAGCAGCAAAAATCCATCTTTTTTTTTCTCTATGTTGTCTTAAATAAAGCTGATAAATCCATGACACCAGGGATGTGGATATATGACATGATATATGAAATGTTTTTGTTTATCGTTTGTCATGGGACTTTATTTAATATCAGCAACTCTGATACAGAGCTTTCCAGCTGAAATTACAAGATGGTACAGATCCCACCTGCGAGTGATAGCATTATTTCAGTTCATAGACTCTATAAGTTATTAGATTTTTACCCAGTCACACCAAATAGCTTTTGTTGTAAAGGTACATTTAAAAAATAGACATTTTGAGATGTTAGCAGCTCTATGGCTGTCGCCTTTCTTTCACTAAGGCTGTTTAATTAGTTAAATAAATCTATAATTTATTGGTAGTAACTTTTTGGTTACGAAGCCTATTGTCATGTTAGCCGTTGGCATTTATATTAGTGTTGATTGTATGGGAGAAAATCTGTTAAAAGTCATAAAGAAAGAGGTCTGGTATTGTGGCGATAAAAAAAACGGGAGGGGTAATAAGTCTTTGTAATTAAGCATATATTTCCAGATATAACGCTTATTAGTGCATATCAGAACTGCGGCTTGATCCTCAACCTCTTGTCTGAAAATTTAAATCGGACAGATTTAAAATCCTCCTTCTCACATATAAAGCCTTAAATAACCAAGCTCGATCCTACATTAGAGATCTGATTGTTCCTTATGTTCCCAACAAAGAGCTTAACTCTGAATCTGCAGGTTTACTAGTGGTTCCTAGGATTTCTAAAAGTAGAATGTGAGGCAGATATTTTAGTTATCAGGCTCCTCTCCTGTGGAACCAATTACCAGTATTAGTCACTGAGGCAGACACCTTGTCTATGTTAAGGCTAGGCTTAAAACTTTCCTTTTTGATAAAGCTTATAGTTAGAGTGGCTCAGGCTATCCTGAGCTATATCTATAGTTATGCTGCTATAGGCTTAGACTGTTGGTGGACATAGGGACCCCTTTTCATCATTCTTCATTCTTTCTCTATTCTCCCATTCTGCAGTATCTGTTAGTTCAATTTCTAACGTTATGCTCTCTCTCCTTTATTTCATAGTAGCTTTATCTGGTCTGTTCCTGTTTGGCTGTGACACCATCCTGGAGGGAAATATCAGCTGTGCTGTTGCCATCAACACCTTTGATTGTGGTTATCGGAGTTGGCCTGTTTTTCAGTGCAGTCCTGTTTCTCTGACTGTGACTAACTGAATGTGCTGTGTTCATCCTCTGACATGGGAGCTGGCTCGGAGCTCGTCTGCCTGATTGTGTGTTTCCTGGACGAGTAAGAACGTGAAGCTTGTTGACAGTTGCCTTTTGTATCTATGCTTTTTTTCCTATGTCTCCTTTTGTCTCCTTGAACCCCATTTGGCCTCGGCAGAATTTAGACTTATTCTTTCAGACAAATCACATGTTAAAGCTGTTAAAGAGACTTCTCTTGGTCGTTCATCTCCACTCTCATGGTGTGCTTTACCAAGGTAAGGGATTAATGCAGTCAGTGACTTAATGGAATGATTAAAGGCTAGGGATGGCACCTGTCTCTGATCCAGTTACAGACTGGATGGAGTAAATTAGAGTTTTCAAAGATAACATGTTTCTGTTGGCGTTTAAAAGTCACAACCTTCAGGATGCACTGGAGTGGTTTAAAGATGAATCAAAAGCAGATGAGTCAGCTTGGAAAAGGATTGAGTATGATCTCTCAAAATGCTGATAAGTTACTGCCTCAAGTGGTGTTCAAGTGTGCTTGGTGTCTTATTAGCAAGTGATGGTGGAAGCAGAGTAAGTTAAGTAGGAAGCTCGCCGACTTATGTACTACAGAGGAGGCCGTACTTTAGTTTTCTTATGAAGAAAAAGATGAGCTAAAAAAACTATGGTCTGTCTATGTTCTGGACCTTACCTTTGGTCATGAGGGATAGATCACGACTAAAAGAACAAGGGTAAAAGATGTTGGAGTCTTCTATCGAGTGGCTAGACTTAGTGTTACAGTGGGTGGAATGAAGGGCCAGATCAGGAAGCCTCCTTGATGCCTCTTTGACTGCACCCCTTTGAAGATTTCTGAGTATGTACTGTTGATACACGTAACGGCAGACCTGGCAACAAAAAAGGCAGTGGTGTCAAAAGTAAACACATTTGTTACTTAAGTAGAAGTATAGATGCTGCAGTTTAAAAACACTGGTAAAATTTGAAGTATCAATTTGACCTCTTTACTCAAGTAAAAGTGAGAAAGTATGTGCTCCAAAAAGTACTTCAAGTATAAAAGTATAAAGTAACCTTTAACAAAAACAGCTAGATGCCACTATATGAATTGAAAGCTCAATGTTTCGACTATTTCAAAAAATTCTTTTAGATAGGGCCAAGGATGAGGGAGGTCTTGTTGGTCTCTGTCTCCATCTCCCGATATGCTCTCGCCTGTGTCCGACCTTTCAGACATTTCAACATCTTTTTCTCAATCTGACATTGTAGCATGGCATAGACAATTCGCATTTGCAGTTTGAGGAACACCTGCTTGCTTCTGATGATTTTGTTTAGTTAACCAATGAGTGTTTGCGTTCTATGACTCATCCAATTAAAGTAGTTTTCACTAGATGTGGATGGAGCCAATGATCTGCATTGGATGGAGCACATGACATGAAATAAATATTTATAAACATAAAACCAAACCCAAGAGAAAATAACTTTGTTTTTTAATGTAAGGAATAGAAAGTACAGATACTTGTGTGAAAATGTAATCAGTAAGAGTCAGAAGTAGGAAGTAAAATAAGTAATGGAGTAAAGTATAGATACCTAAAAAGTGTACTTAAAGGCACACTATGCAACATTTTTCAGTTAATTAATGTGTTCCATAACGTTATGGATGACTAAATGAGTCATTTCAGGTTGAACAAAGGTATTCTCAGCCGCCCTGGTGGTCTGTGGGGGAAATACTGCACTTGCAACTGCAGGAGCACCGACCCGCACCCACAGGCTCAGAAGTCTTGTGAGAGTCAGTCTTGCTTTCGGCGAGAACTGCTACACGCCCCCAGTTAAAAGCATTCTCGTTGCTAGCACAGTGGCAATCATTGTGCAGTTATGCTACGTTCACGCAGCAAAAGCAGCAAAATCGCTTCTGCTGCTTCCTTTTTGCTTCTTGTACCAGTTAGTTCTGACGCGCGGCTGAAGCAGCTTTGCTGCTCCCTGGCTGCGCTGGGTGCAAAAAATTCGACGCGCCAAGCATGGAGCTTCACCATCCTTTCTCTGCCTCGCAGCTATATTTTGTGATCAGTGGGAATAAAGTAGTTTTTATTATGTGCCAAGTGAGAAAATAGATATGGTAAAATATAATCAGTGCAGTTCATTCAGATTATTATCCTGCCTTCAATATTTTTTTCTGCCTGAGTCGCCAGACCCCCACATACCAGCCGTGCGCCGACAGTATGGATCCTTCATCAGCAGCGGTTCACCGCCGCAGCTGGTAGGTGTTTTTCATCTAAATAATCCAAACTGCATATTCTGCGGCAGATTTCTGCATTTTAATTAATTTGGCGTCAATAAACTGTTTAAGAGGAGTGATCATCAGCGCCAGGCTCCTCATAAGTAACGGCGCATCTCGCCGGGACGGGCTGCCAGCCAGTTGCTCGTGACGCGACCGCGCCTAAGCGCGTTCTCAAACCCGCCATGTGGACCTTGCTGCGCTTTGACGCCACAACCATTGACTTTGTATGTAAACCGCTGTTTGTCGCGCCAGCTACGCCCAGTGTGAACGCATGCTAGTCATTCGCTGCTAAGCTCAAAACAACCGCCGCTTCTGGCTTGACGGAGAAACCAGGAGAACAGCTGAGCATATTTATGATAGTGCACTTTTATTTCGCCTCTGGGAGCTTCCCTCACTGGAAAATCAACACCGGTTGCATAGTGTACCTTTAAGTACAGTAACAAAGTATTTGTACTTTGTTACTTGACACCTCTGAAAAAAGGACAGCTGGTTGGATAGATCATATATTTTGTATTTGGTTGTGAAATGAAACTCAATTTAATGCTGTCGAAATTATTTCAACTAATTAAATGTAATTAACATTTTCTTTAAACATAGTAAACAGTCCAATACGAGCCCATCAGTGTAAAATTGACCTTTTTTGATATTATCCGGATTATTTCAAAGACTCTCAAGCCAGTCAACTGCGACCCAGGGGACAGATTAAAACGAGTCTTTAATTAAATAGAAAAGCAGGGCAGCAAACTGGAATCATTAATGGGGAAACAGTTCAGGATTTCCAGCTCTACAGAAGAGATGAACAATAAGTTTGGTGGAGGGAAGCTCTGAACTTTCAAAGGTTTAGTTAGGCTTACTTCAGATGGCTGGGGGACAAATCCAGGAGGGGAATGAGGTCTGTGGTCTTACTGAGCGACACTTTGCTGGTGTGCTGAGAACTGGTGATAGTTGAGGATGCTGGCAGGGAGAAGGAGGATGGACAGGCTTTGGCAAGGAGCTTAAGCAGTTTGGTTAAGCTTAGCTTCTTGAGGGCTGGACGGGGAAGACGCTTGGAAGGAAGGGAACCGCACTTGGCGTTCAACAGGACTGAAGGAGGGCTCAACACCATGGAGGAGTACTGCATGAAAAGGAGAAAAAAAAGTTAGTTTGTTAGTGATGTTAGTGATGAGCACAACACAAGACTGAGAGCGGCAAAGTCCACGGATGTTGTTCTCACCCCTCCCTCTTTACCGACTATGCATCAGAGCAGACCTGTCCGTGAATTAAAGTGTGCTGAGGCTGAGACTGATCACATTTAACAAACACATGAAAACGCAAAAGTACAGATATTGAGAAAAGGCCAATGTACCCGGGTTTAGCCCCCATGTCCTAAAAGCCAATGGAGTCTCGATTTCACCACCTTAGTATAGGATAGTTCCTCAGAGTCTATCTAGACATCAATGATGGGGTTCATTTGTTTGGAGCCTCAGAGCGTGTGTTTGTGTGCATAAAAACCTAGAAGAAAATAATGCTAGAATAACTCATAAGCAGTTGATGAGGTTTCAGTGGGGGTTTATGTTGTTGACAGTTTATTTTAGCCACCTACATAAAGGGAGGATTATCAAACAGCAGTATGTTCCTTCTAATGGCTGTCACAAATTAGAGAAAAAGTGGGGTAAAGAAACATAATTGACTAAAAAATAGGAGAAAAAATATACCCGCTTGTAAACTTTTTCTCTTACTCAAAAAGAAAAAATGGACACAGACACTGCATCTGTAGAAATGCCTCTGGCCCTATTACTCAGTCTACCTTTGCTGATTACAAAAGTACACCCAGGCGTGCTGTTTAACCACTAGAGTAACAAAGGTGAGGAAACAGCACTTCCCACCGTTGTAGGGAGTCTTAACTTAATTTGCCAGTGTTTGCTTCGAGATAAGACAAGGTCATTTGCATTGCTTCTTTTTAAGCCTCTGCTGCTCAACCCAGCGGATGAGAGGAGGCGTACACACATGGGGCTAAGAAAATCACCAAAGCTTTGGCTTAAATTGTTTTGTTCTTAGCTCATGCACAATGTGACTGCTGGAGGTTCTCTGTGTCTACATCTTTGTCTGCCTCATTATGCAGATACACAAGGTTACAGTGGCTGCCTGCTGGGTGTCAGCACGCATTAACTGCACTGCCCTGCTATCTCTCCTCAGCTTTCTCCATGTGAGCGCATGTT
>JAGKQL010003899.1:0-17859 GCA_018398635.1 Cyprinodon brontotheroides | reverse complement strand
GTCCAGTCGGTTGTTGGCAGGGGTGACAAACCAACGCTGCGGGGGGGTGGCAACAGTGGGCTCTTCGCTTTGCTGCGGGGACAGCAAGCTGTTGCCGAGTGGGACGCTGCGCTCCGTGCCAGGACCAGTCCCCACGCCAGGGTGAAAGCGAGATTTGGCATAAGTGCTGACAAATTGGTCCTGCAGGAAAGAGCTGGGCATGGCGTATCTCGCACCCGGCACGATCTGTGAGCGCGGAGAGTCACCCGGTGATGGAGTTAGGCGGTCAATGTCGCAGCCTGTGTATACACTGAAGAAGATGGAGAGAAAAACAGAAACAATTCAGAGCTAAATGGTGCGTACTGCTGGAAAAAAAAATATGAAAAAGGACTTGAGTTAAACCGGTTAGGTTTGAAAAGTAAAAGTTTTAAGTCTAATTGTGTCCAACTGACACCAAGTTTCTCTTTTATTATAAAGAAAAAACTGAAAAACATGTTTTTAAACACCGCATCATGGAGAAGAAATTAATGTTTTTTCAATATATTTAACAAGATTTCTATTTCAGATTTTATTCCACTTAAAACATTAGAAAACCCATTTTCAGACAGGATTAGTTTTTCGTTGAAAGAAATTTGGATCACAAAAATAAAATAACCACAAAATCAAAATAAAATGTCCTGACACTTATCTGTTATTGTTTTAAATTAAATACAAATGTTAATAGAATGACTAGAATTGTGTTTTCAACATAAAAAAATCTTTCTTCAACTCAATGAAGATATATTTTTTATTTTAAACGAGTAAAAAAAAAACAAGAATATGAATAGCAATACAAAAAAAAAAAACAATTTTCAGTTGCACAATCTGCATGAAAATCCTTGGCGATATATATATATATAGTTGCGTAATTGTATATATATATATATATATATATATATATATATATATATATATGTTATATAGCATATATATATATATATATATTAATTATACCGAAGAAATAAGAGTAAAATTAATAATAAAAATGGAAAAATATTAAAAATAAAAAAATAAAATGTAAGTTTTCATGAGGTCGTGATGAAGAAGTGAAATTTCACAGATAGATTAGATAATAAAAAGTAATTAAGTGCAATTTTTTTCTATTATTTTTCGTTTTAAAGTTGTTTTCTTTTTTCCTTTGAAAGAAAGACAGCAGCAACCAAATAAGATGCGCCTACAAGTTAAATTTAAATCTCGCCTCAAAACCAAGAAGCCTTGACACCTCAGAGTTTTTGGTAAGCGGTGACGGCGATGAACTGGTGCCTCCGTGAAGGTGAAAAGTCTGAACTCTGCCCGGTTGGCTGGTGTCCTTGTCCCATCCTTCGTTCACTTTCCACCATTATGGGAGCCTGGCTGGTACTTATGGAGGGACTGGGAGGACCACCATCTAGGAGGTTTAAAAATACTCAAAAACATATTCTTCAGAGCACACTGCTGTTTTCAAAATCATTAAAAATAAAACCAAGTAAACGAAAATAAAAAATTACGGCATTGAAAAATTAAATAAATAAACTTATTGTTTTACCTGGCTCTTGGTTGTTGGGAGGCACCTTGTTGTTGGTGAGTTTGAGTTTTCCAAAGGATATTTCCTGACGCATCCAGTGCGCACCGGTGTTTGGTGAGTCGGGTGCATGTAAACTCTATTCCCCTTCAAAATTGTGCAAACGAACAAATTTAAAAAAGATAAATAACACGCCTAATGTTATTTTAAAAGAGCAAAACAGAAATAAATAGGAGACAATACGCAAAAATTAAAGAAAAAAGTAGTCTTTCATCTAATAATGATTTTAGTTGTGATAATAATAATACAATAATAATAACAATGTGACTACCTATGACATTTGTGTCCGCTTTCTCTCCCACACGGCACCCACTTTCCTCCTTGGAATCGCCAGTGATTCGGATCGGCGAGTATTACATCCACAAATATATTGTAGTGAAAGGGTTGGGTTCAGACCAGAAATGTTGAAGCTTAAAATGGGGAATATCTGCCTGCAGAAAAAAAAAAAGAAAGAAATATAAGATAAAAATATATATACATTTAGTATGATATGTTTTATATAAAAAAGAGGTTAATTAAATATCATTTTTTTAATTTATTCATTTCAAAATGAATAAATATTCAAATTCTGTTTTTTATTTTGCTTTTTTTTTTTTTTTCGTTTATTTTTAATTGCAGAGAAATTATTTAGTTTAATTTTTGTTTGTGCAATTGAGCAATCAATCAATTGCCAACTCACCGTCCCTGTTTAGTGATGATCATCTCCGTTTGGTGCCTGTGAAACTTCAGCCACAGGGCCCTGTTGCACAAGTACACCTGCGTTTTCCCCGGTACCAGTCCCGCCTGCGCAGAGAGAACTGGTAAAAAGCCCCCTTGATACG
This sequence comes from Cyprinodon brontotheroides, assembly GCA_018398635.1. Taxonomy (NCBI): domain Eukaryota; kingdom Metazoa; phylum Chordata; class Actinopteri; order Cyprinodontiformes; family Cyprinodontidae; genus Cyprinodon; species Cyprinodon brontotheroides. The sequence goes on along the minus strand of JAGKQL010003899.1, from coordinate 15,459 downwards.
TGTGTCCATACTGCTGCGCGTAAGAGTAACCTGCCGTTGGGTAGCCTTGCGGAGAGGTGTTGGTTAAAAGGCTGCTGTACGCCCGTTAGTTATGACCGGATGATGGGCCATGTAGCGGCTCGGACTCCCGATGGAGAAAGCCGGGCGCGCCGGTCCATGCTGACTCGATATGGGAAACATGGCAGTGGAGTTGGTGGAGACCGACGGCGGCTGGGCGACGGAGAAAAGATGCACCTTTCTCCTGCAGATCCATCGAAATTATGACGGATGTCAGAGACTCCCGTGGAGATCAGAGAGAGTTTGCCCCCTGACGCCCCCCTCGACGCGTCCTTGGAGTCGGGGAAATTGTCTGCCTTGACTGATTCGTCATCATTCCCTGAGTTTTTTTCAGAGGTGAACTTCTCCCAGGTTGTCACCGTAGATATAATAGGATGGTCCTGCAACGATAGCTCCTCTGGATCCATTGGAGCTTGCAAAGCCACTGCCCACATTCATAAATTTCTTTGAGATTTCACTTCGTCAGCGAGATGCAATTCTCCACTTGCATGGCTCTATCCATCCTATATCACAGTTTTTGCACACGCCTCTACCCAACACGACTTGAATAAGGAAGGCGGCAAATTAGCTAATTGACACCATCCTGCAATCAGATGGATTTTCTCCCATCACTCTGCGCGCCGCCCAATGAAACAAACCACTGCTATTGGTTAACTGGGGCAGTAATTTAATTAGACAGCTCTTAATTAGAGATCCCGTGAGGAAAGTGCGTAACGGGTGGCCTATATGAGTAAACATATAAGGGCTGACTGTTTTTCTCTTTATAAGAAAGACATATATAAGAAGTTGATGATCATTATTAAAGCTGCTTTTATCCATCTCCTCTGTTGCAGTTTATTTACCTATTCATGCAACGTGCTGAGTCGCAGCACGTCCCCTGAAGCAAAACCAGGATGTATTATTTACATGCCAAAAATGATGTCCGCAAATGACAGGCAACCTTAAAATGTTTGTGATCTGGCGTGAAATCACTGCGTCCAACCAAAGATGTGTGTTTATGAGTCCCAGCGCTGGTAAATATTTTATGCGCACTGAAAGTTAGGAAGCTGGGCGCTGATAAGAGGGAAGAGCAGGCAGCAGCCCATGGGGGAGGTGAAAAAAACCAAATATGTTCTCCATTAAGAGTCATTGTGCAACAATTTAGTTAATTTGGCCGCTGCTTTTTTTAAAGAGGTAATTGGAAGAATGGTAATTAGAGGAAAAACACGTTTTTCATGAAATATATTTCAAATAACGAGTGAAATTATATGTTCTTAAGATATGTAATTAAAAGCTAAATCGTTTAATCTGACAATCTGGAGAGAAAATGATTAGTTTTCCTTCGCAGATTAGAATTAAATGAGTCGTTTTGATTGAGAGGATGGAACAAGTTAGAGGAAACAGCTGCAGCTCTACCTGCATGTTTATTTTTGATAAGTAAACTCATAATGCCGCGTGGTTTGATAGTAAATTCTATTATTTATTTCTATTCTAGAAGTGAACATTTTAACTACTTGTCTTCTTATTTTTACACACATCTGTTTAAGATGTTTTTCTTTTATAAGCAATATATACAAAGCCACCCAGAGGCACAAGAGAAATGTATTGCAGCAAAGGGCCTCTGGTTGGCAACTTTTTAAAATACTTAATTCAGTTTCTTTCTTAATAGATTGATGTTTTGCAAACAATGTTTTTTTTTAAAGAAGTTTCCAGTTAAAATGTATAGTTTCAAGCAACTGTTAGGTGTTTAAAGTTGTTCATTAGTTATTTATATAATGTGCAAAATTGAAAAAAGGTTTAAACTCCCTTTTATTTAATTTCGTTATAAGACATTCTTCCAAACCATTGCAAAAGATTTTTATTGGGGTTTATTGTATTCTTATTGTATTGTCTTTTTTATGCATTTTTAGATCACAGAGTTTTTGCAAACATTTTATTCAGATGTGCTGCTGTTAGACAAATAAATGCACTTTAGGGTCCATATTTGGCCTCTGTCCCAAAGTGCATTTGAAATGACATATAGTTGATCAAACCAAATTGTAAATGTTCAAAACAGTGGCGCCAATAAAAAGAGGTAATTTTGTCCCCTTAGCAACTCAGCACTGTCCCTTTCCAAACACTCTTATATACTATTGTAATTGTAAGGATTTAAGAGGGAATAGGATGTGATTTTATTAGTACCAAACAAGAATTTAAAATTTAATACGATTGCCCTCTTTCATGATTAGTGATATTTCAAATGTTTTTTGGGGAAGATTATTCAAACATGATAACTTTATACAATTTCAAAGTTATTGTATCGGTAGATATCATTGAGAGGTTTGGATGTGACATGTTGTTTGTGACATGTAGATTAGACTACATGTCACAAACATTGCCAATAACCCAGATGTCGTGCCTAACATCAGTTAAATTTAATGTGCTTATCTCAATACCTCTTAATTCGTTTTTGACATATTTCTATAGGAACTTCACATTGTGACATACAGTTCTGAAGTGGTTAGTGCTATCGAATCATTATTTTCTTGTTGTAGTTTTTTGAATAAATTAATGTAATTCTAGAAATGATAGTGTGTCTATTAGCAGGTGTTTAGAAAGCCCCAATACTAAATGATGGTTCAGAAAACGATATTTATGTGTACATGGTTTACAAATGCTGAAGCTGACAAAATATAAATGAAAAAAATGTTTAGGTTGGACTGCAATGCCAGCTCTGCTCCTTTGTGTTTGTCTCCTTGTGTTGTTATGCATTTTTTGTTCCTCATGTTTTTGCATCTCTTTATCAATGCTGCAGTTTTATACATGCTATAGAAATAAAAGCAAGGACATCCATTTTTAGCCCCATTTGCATCGGCCTCCTTGTCCTGCTGCAAACTCTCTCCAGTGCGTTTTCATTGTCCTTTCAGGCTGTGTTCCCCATCTCCTGTCTTAGTTAGTGTTTGTCCCTCCACCCTGTGTGCATCTTGTCCATACCCTATTTGTAATTTTGTCCCCCAGGATGTGTGCACCCTATCCTGTTCCAAGTCTATGTTTGTCCCATCACTCTGTTACTATTCCCACTCCAACAGTTCTTGTCCTCTTGTGCTATTTGCACCCTTTGATGCTCCATTTGAATCTGTCTGCCACACCGATTACAGCTTCTTTCTTATAATGTTTACATCCGTCTTCCCGATAGTAGAGTGAAATGCCTCTCTAAAGCAGATACAATATTAATCTCCTATCCTGTAAGATTTTTTTTTTCACTGGAGTTGCCTTTGCCCACTGACATTGTGGGGACCTTCTGTTCCCTTCTTTTGTGATTCTACACTATCTGAACTCCATTAAGTTTTCATATGCAATTGCCACCTCAACATTCTGTTAACCTTATCTCCTCTCCATCTGCATTGGCCCCCAATGCTGTGTGCATCTTATCTCCCAGCTCAATTTTTGATTGTCCCTCAACACTTCATGCACCTTCTCTCAACTCAACTAATCCTTGTTCCTCAAAACTTTCTGCACATTTTCCCCATCCTGTTTTTGTTTTCCTTCGAGCCTATGTGCGCTTTCTCCCGCTTCAGTTCCACTTGTCCTTGTTCATTCTGTGTACATGTTTTAGACCCATTTGCATCTGTCTCCCCATGCTGTGTGTACCATTTTCTCAGTCCCTTGTTGGTTGTCCAACTACATAATGTAAACCCTTTTTCTTCTCTATTTTATTATTACATGTCCTGTCCTTCATCCAATTTGCTTTTGTGATTGCCCCGCATAAAAATATTTTGGATCTTAATGTCAGTAAAACTCTACACAAAAAACTGATAAGAGTTTACTTAAGTTCTTTAACAGGAGAAAAAAAATATATTTTAAGAGCTGTAGTTTGATCTCTCAAGCTAATATTGGCTCTATATCTACTACCTAATTAGCACAGGCTGAGGTAATTATGTTCAAGCTTCAATATTTGGGACCAAAGAAAGGGTCCTGAGACCTAAGAGGAAAACCTTCATATACTGTATTGCTTCATATTTGATAATATAGATCTTATACCACATTCGATTTATGTTTTTTTTTAGATAGGAGTATTTTAATGGTTTAAGGCGATTTTGTTAAACCTGAAAAGCTTCCTTCTCTTCCTCTCTGCCATTTCCACGACCGAAAGGTTCCAGAATTCTGGAACGCGTAAAGTTTTCACGGAACATAGAATCTTGTTTACCGGCCACCCCATTCCTATGTTCTTCGGTGATGCGCAATCTATTTCTGAGAAACATGCAAGCACAGGCTTGTCTGCGTCTAAGGAAAAGAGGCCACTCTCTATTCTGCTCATTACAGGATTATGGTTCACTTCCATGGCTGATCCTTAATAAGCAAAGAGGGCTTGGCTTTTTAGCTCTTTTTTTCCTCTCTGTATCCCACTGAAGAAACCCGTTGTTGAATCAACCATGCACCAACTTGGTATGTCTCCCCAGGTGCTGGTGCCCTGTTTATCAGACTAAGTCATCCCTTTAGGTTCTCAGCTAGGACCAGTGGACATAATCAGTGGTAGCAAAGGTGACGTCAGGTAGCGGCGTTAAACCTTCGCATTGAACGTTCGCGATGCGAAAACCGAGGCATCGATAGCTATTTATATTTAAAAAAAAATATAAGATCTAAATGCTAATATGTGCATGCATGCATATATTTACATGTCAACATGTAGGCCCATAATATACAGTGCTATGAAAAAAGAATTTTCACCATATATTTGTTCTGATTTTGCTTTTCTTGTTGCAATTATACATTTCAAATTATCAAAATAATTTTCATGTCAGACAGAGATAACTTACAATTAAAAGAAACGATGATAAAAAAAATATTTGATCAAATAATGAATAGATTAAGTGGCGAAAAGGCTTTACAGACCAACCTGTTTATCTTAACAAGGAATTTCCAACCCTAAGCAGCCACTGGCAGTGTAATGTAGCCTATTGGCCCCAGGAGCCACAGAAGCCTCTAGGAACAGTTATTTTGCCTAAACAATCACTTTTTCAACATCACTTATAGTTAGCAATTTTCAAACAGGACTTAAACTTTAACATGATTTAATTTAAGTTTAACTGAGTAAAATAAATTGTTAAAGTGCTTGTCTCATGTCAACTTTGGTTTCATAAGAATGGAGATGAGCAAAGAAAAGCATTACCTGATTGTTCTTATACCTTAATGATATCTATGTGGCATCATGTGGGTGTCTATCGGATATGATGTGTCATCATTTGATACATTCATCACATCACCATCCCAGGTTTATGTTCCCTGCTGCACCTTTTTGCCACAGGATCATTGACATGTGTCCCCCTATTCAGCCTGGCCCTTTAAAAGAATAACTTCATTGTTTATTATCAATACGGGCTATTATATCTATTTAAGTTGCTCTGTATCTTCCCATTAATTTCCCCTAAGCTTGTGACTTCACAAAAATATGATAACTTTGATACCAACAGAAGGAATCACTCAACTGATATGACTTTGAGGGACATTTGCCAAAACGTGACTATTTATACCTTAAAACATTATATTGTGGGTAGGGAAAAATATTTAATTACTAGAGACTGATCTATCATATTTAACAACTTATGTATTTTAGAGTTTAACCAGCCTTTTTATGAATGTTGAAGATTAAGCCGAACAGCAGTAACAACTGCAATTAAGCTTTTGAGATAACTAACAACTAAACTTCTACATGAAGATCAGTGGATTTTACCTAATTCTTCTCTGCTAACCTTTTTAGTTAATTAACCTTTCAGGGTTTATTCTCATCTGTCACATGTACTTTTACTGTGCCACTTCAGAACTTAACTTGTAGGTCTTTGTTAGTCATTCAGAGATGTACCTGCTGTGGTGCATCAGGTCTTTGTCTTGTTTCTGAACTTGAACTGTATTGACGGTTGAACGTTCTGCATTAAGGCTTTTTTTAAAGAGTGAAATTCCTTACTCCATCATTTATGGCAAGTTGTAAAGGTTCTAAATAAGTAAAGCAGTCTCAGCACTTCTATTGGCAATACCTATCCCTATGTTTCACCAAGTCTCGTATGATGTGCCAAATTTATACCAGACGTTACAGTTGCGACCCAATAACTTTCAGAAGAATCTGTCCCACCAGTCCACGGAACAATTTTGCATAAAAGTCTTGAGGCACCATCAAGATTTTTATTTTGGTCAGTCTCGTGATCTTTTAACTTTTGTCTTGCGCCAATGCTACTACTTTTTTGGCCTTTATACATCTGGCTGTGCAGTTCCGGCCAATACCGATACCATACCCTTTACCATCTGTTTGAAATTGATGTGTGTGTATATATATATATATATATATATAGTATATATATATATATATATATATATATATATATATATATATATATATATATATATATATATATATATATATATATATATGAAGAACTGTATACTACTTTGATGTAAAATAATTGCTATCAAAGCTGCTGCTGCCTACCTTTGTAAAAGTAGGAAAAATACTCAATACAAAGTGAATCCAGTAGAACTTTTATTGCCTACCTGGAATGGGTGACAATATTTTTAATAAACTTTTGGCTCTCAAAATGGTATTGGTGCCCTATTTGTAAGTACTCGCCGATACCAATACCACCATTTTAATGCAGTATCGGGGCCTTGCCCGAGACTGGTATCAATATTGGTGCAACACAAATTTTTTACCAATGGGTTCTAACAGAGAGGCCATCTTTGAAAGCCTCTATCTTATTGTTAAATCAAAAACACTTTATCTGAGGCTAGCAATGTGAAATTCCTTGGATTTCTTTTTAAGCTCCTTGATGATGCGTTGATGCTTAATAGATACATTGTTCTTTAATTAGTCTGTTGTTAATTTATTTAGATTGAGATATGGTTTGTTGACTTTAAAAATATTTAAGCCTTCTTTACTTAGCCATGAAGACACAACCAAACTATGCAAAATCTAGTACTAGTTCAACAGTATAGGGCTCGGCACGTATCAATTGTGGCTTGGTTCTCTGATAACAAAGAGCGCATAAGCAGACCGCATCATCTCCTATTTACAGTCAACTGACTCATTTCATGGGTTTTCTGCCGTGTCCGGCCTTTGTAATTCACAGATCTCTTCTCATTGAAATTTGGGTGGAGGACGCTATCCAGGCACATGCGCAATTCAATTCAATTCAGTTTATTTATATAGCGCCAAAATTCACAACACATGTCATCTCAAGGCACTTTACAGTTTAACCAGATCATACAGTCAAATTGATACAAAGTTTTTCTATCTAAGGAAAACCAGTTGATTGCATTAACTCATTTACTCAAATACAATCCCCTCACACTAAGCATGCTTGTAGCGACAGCGATGAGGAAGGAAACTCCCCTTTTAACAGAAAGAAACCTCCAGCAGAACCAGGCTCAGTGTGAGCTGCCATCTGCTGAAGCTAACTGGGGTTCAAGGAGACAGAAGCAGAGACACAAAAGCAGCTGTAAAAGGCGGCTCGGTCCAGGAAACACACAGCCGTTGCTGAAGGTTATGGTTGCCGCCATTTTTGTTTGCGTGGTTCACACCTTCAGAGCTGCAGTATCTTTGTCCGCTGAGAGGAGGCAAGAAACCATGCTAGTGTGGTGTGTAAATGGTCGTAAGGAACCAAACTTGGCACAGTTCATTGATCCAAGCTCAGTCCGAACTCGGCACAAATCGGTTTCAGAGGGGAAGTGTAAATGGGTCATAAGAGGCTTCATATATGTTTAGAGGTTCTTTCTCAGGTTATTTCCATAAGAACATGTGAAGTAACCTGAATTTGCAATTTGTGATGTGCCTGCTTTGTTGATGAAAACAACTCTTACTTAGTTGTCAATTTATTTATGTGCAATAGTTTTATATTGTGTAGTCAGCTAAATGCAGAATGACCTTTTGATAACCCTAAATTGTTGGTGCAGAGACAGGACCAATGGAAGGAATGCACGACTTGGTAAGTATTGAAAGAGAGGTCTCCCAAACCCAACTCTAGGTACTTTCACCCCAGACCTTTGAAAGTTTTTTTTAACTGTGCCAGAGTCTGGTTTCTGGTGCAGAAACACATTGGTCTTAACCCGATCCAGGAGCCTGAATCACACCCTGGGACCACACCCTGGCTTGTTTACAGCTGCGGGTCTTGATACAGCATATCTGAAACCTCGAGTGGTTTGGCTTCAGTGTCAATGCCTACCTGTCTCAGAATACTGTATCAATACTTGGAAAAAAGGGAGAGACATCAGTTCGAAAGAAGAGGAAATACATGTTAGAGCTTGAACATAAAGAAAAATAGTTTGTAAATGTCTCCAGGGGCTATATATGGATTAGTGGAGATGCACAACTGCACTCAAGTAATAACATAAGACCTATGAAACTGAGTTTCATCTTTATGCTTTACAACAACATAATATTAAATCAATACTGCCCCCGAAAAAATCCAATTGCAACTGCATGAAATTGTTTGCCGCACCAACAGAATCGTGTAACTTCTTACATCCCTGTTCCATGGTCCAGACAAGCAATGTGAAAGCACCTCTAGCCAAGTCAAGTGGTGTTCAACTGCTTCATTTAGTCTATAACTTTGTTTTTGGCTTAATTAAAGCTTCTGTTTTGTGTTTTTCAATGTCTGAATATATATTGAATACGTTAAGGAGACCCTCAATAGATTTTTTTCTAAACAATTATGAAGATGTGGTAAAACTTGTGGTTAACAGACCTGTTTATTAAACAGGTCTGTTTAAACCAAGGTGGGGTTTACTTGTCTTAAATGCAGGATTTCACTTTTTCTTTTTGATGAATGAAATCATCATATTTTTTGTACTTAGTCAGGTCAGCTTTGTCTAACTTTAAAACCCATTTAATAATCTGAAACATCAATGAGCCAAAAACACAGCTGAATAAATCTCTAACAAGCAAAATACGTTTTCATAGCAGTGAAGTTCAGTGAGCTCAGAAGAATAAGATTCTTTTTTAAAATGCATCATTAATATATATTTTTTCCACAAAAACGTATCTGGTTAACAGTGTTAATTTCACAATATAAAGATGTTAGTTTTTAACCGTCATATCACAGTTTTCTTATTGTTGTGCCAAAGGAATCTGTACGCCACCTGGGTCTAATCCAATCAATGTGAATGACAAGGAGAGAACAAGCCTGAAAGTGAGCACCAGCTCAGGGACTTTACCTAATGCCCAGCACTGTCACTTCAATGATATGATCACAGCACACAAAATGACAACAAAATTATAACCAGCAAGGATATTGGGACATAGTGTGCTCCTCCAGTCAGGTGAAATTGCTTTATGTGACTATGAAATGGCATGTCTCTTGTCGGATGGGTAAACATTTCCTTGTCAGGCCAGTAATAAGGAATGAGGCGCACTGGGCTGACTAAGAGGGTAGAGCCAAGGTTATTTGGGATTCATGACAGGTAGTGGCTTATATTACAGTAGTTTTAAAAATTTCATGGGAATGCATTTAAGATGGCCTTTAAGTTATTTATATGTTGTTTGCTAGATGTCACATTGCAATTTCCATCAATAAATCAAAGTAAAGGGTTTTCTTTATCATTCTCCACTCTGGTTTATAAAAAAGAAAAACAACAAAACTGGTATTTAACTCATGTCTTTAATTAACAAGCATTACTAATCTGAATCATTGGGGTTGTGCTTTAAGCCATGCTAACATGACTACATCCCCCTGTGGTTTGCTGCCATCAGTGATCCGCTCTGTCAGAGGGAATCAGGGTGCTTTCTGACAGAGAAGACAGCTGGAGGTCTGCTAAGGGGCGGAGTGGACAGTTGTGGCTTTTAAACCCTTATTAGCCATCCTCCCTGGACACGGAGACACGCGTCTACGCAGAAGTGCACTCCTACACCTGCTCATTATTGATGTCTTTTAAGGGTCGGCCAGTCAGACCAGACTCAAGCGTGATTCTTTACCACAAAGCTCACAGCAAATTAACCTCAGGCCAGGTGATCATGATGTTCGGCGGAAATGTGAGTGACTGGTATCATGTGCTAATACCATACCAGAACTGCACTGTGGGGGGGTTCACTGAATACAAAATGTGAATAAGTAGGTTTTTATCAAGCCCAAAACGGCATATTTATATTCAGACATTTCACATTGAAAATAAAAGTATTTGATATTTTTTCTTTTGGCTTTAAATGGATAACATATTTTTAACTGTATATGGGTATGTTTTATTGTAAATTGCCCAAATAATTTATTCACATGATGCATACAAAATAACTGTCAATATAAAATGCAATGAAGCCATGTAATGTAAATTTAACTGGAAAAAAAGCATGCATCTTATAATTAGCATCTTCCAAATGACTTGCTTCTGTGATATTGCCGGTTGGTGGACTGATAAAGACTGTTTAACCACAGTTCGGTACATGCAAAGTAGTGCCCTGTTCTCAAGGAGGGAGTGTGTTAATAAGCAGATAATTAACCTGCTGAGCAAACTTGAGAAGGCTTACCCTTCATATTACCAGCAACAGGCAATACAGTGATAACAAGCTCTGTGTATGTATGAAGTTCACAGCTTTTTTATTATTTTTTTATCAGAATACGCAACCAAGTTCTGTATGTTTTGTTAAATTTGTAAATTCCAACACTATAGGTAACAATGTTATAATTACTTTTTAATTCCTGACTAAAAACCATAATCTAATGAAGAGAAAATGTCAAGCTTGAATACACAATCACAATCCTCTGTGGTACAGTGAAACAATAGACTAAAAAACTCGATCATTCATGTGCACTGTTATACAACACCACCTGATTTTTTTACCCTCAGTCTTGTTTTATTTTAAATATGGGAGCTTATTCAGTACATTCCATCACTGTGTACCCTGTTTTCTGGGTAAATTAAATAAGCATCTCTTTAAATCATATTGCATATTTTTTCATAAATTTGGGGATTTAGTTAGTTACCATGTACTTTTGAATTATAACATATAAAACATTAAATTCCATCATGAATCCAGATTTCTTCATATCTACGAATCTGTTTGCAGCTTGTTGTTTTGATGTGTGTTTCTCCTCACCTTCACTCACCGCGACTAGCAGGTGCTCCCACAGCTGCAACTCATCAACCCGTAAGCTGATGCAATCTCAGGCAGATGCCAGATTGTTTTCCTCATATACCTGGTAAGCAGGCCTGCCCTCTTGGTGTCTTAATGTTTTTTTTTTTATTTCCTCAAAGTTCTGACACTTACCTTTGTCATTCTTAATTCCAGCCAAAATTTCCCTCTTTCTGTTTCCTGGGCTCCCTTTCTCATTCCTTATGAGAATTAGAGAAATACTCTAAATGGTCTACCCACAAATGTCCACAATGCTCTTGTAGTTTTGCCCTCATTTTAAAAACTGGACTTATTCACCACCTTTGCTTACACCCCTGCCTGTCCACCTTTCAAAATTCCTCAGTCACAAGATCCTCTACCATGGAGGGAAGGAAGAAATGAAACAATAATCTAGCCACCATCTTCCACTACTTGACTACCTCAGCCTTTGTGGATAAGATTCCCTGGAGCTGCAGCATGGACCTCCACTGCCAGAACCTTTCTCCAGCGTTTTCCATTGCCTTTTAAATTGCACAAATTGTAATTGCAAAAATAATTTGCTAAATGGAAAAACTGCAATTTCGAAAAAATATTTCGCAAAGTTACAATGAAAACACCTTTTCCAGATCAGGTGAGTCACATGATCTGGGATGGAGCTTATTGCTGTGTAATAAGATGAAGAAGAGGACCACAAGTGTTGCTCACTAAAGCCGTGGCTGAAATATGGGCTGTGTCCGAACTTTTCCCCTAACCCTTATATAACTTGCTATTATCTGATATTTTATAAAGAATACATGACTGTATTATGCTGTTGTGTAGAGAATCAAACTGAAGTAAATTGAGGAGACTCACCCTCTACTAACATTACAGTGCAGCTTTGCCTTACGTTATTTTCCTTTGGAGGTTCGCGTTTAAACATTCATCATGTATGATTAATTCGCCTGTAAAAAGTGAATTTAATAATGAAATAAGTACTTCTTGCAACCAGATACATTGTAAAACATTGCAAAGAAATCCCATTATATCAATTTCAAATAAGACTTAAAAGCTGCACTTTTGGTTTACAGCAGAGATGTAAAAGTACTCACTTTCGATACTTGAGTAAAAGTACAGATACTTGTGTTAAAAAATACTCTGGTAAAAGTGGAAGTACTGAATTAAACTTCTTTACTCAAATTAAAAAGTAACAAAGTGCAGGCTTGTAAATTTCCTTAAAGTATAAAAGTAAAAAAGTAGAAAACCACTTTTTTCATGCAGTTGTTTCTACATTTTGAAATGGATGTCTGCCAAATGGAGCCCGTCCACGTGACATTTGTTTGTACTAAGACGCCATTTTTGGTGGAAAAGGCGTAGTGTAAACAACCGCAGCATAGCTGCTAAGCGAAGGACTAAAAGGCCCGCCATACATAGCAGCCTCACCAAGATAAGTCAAGTAATTACAGTTAACATAAGCCTGAAAACAGAGATTTAGTGGAAAATCACAATGCTCGCCAGTCCCTTGCATTAACATTTGTTGCTAAAGACGCTCATTTTAGGTGGAAAAGGCGTAGTGTACCGCGCCCCGAGGTAAACAATTGATGTCACTTGGCGGAGACCGATAGGATAGATCTCCAATGTGTTTTATTTTCAGTCATCTTGTCATCACATTCTACTATGCTAATGCCACGCCACCAAGCTTCGCAATGATTTGCAGCTGAATAAATACCACTACAGAATCTGTGGATTCATCTTGTAGTGGTGCGTCAGATGCAACGTGAGATTCCCATCCAATTAGATTGAATTTGGTGTTGAGTGGCGTGAAAAATAATAGCGGTAACTCCATTCAACGAAATGATTCAAAAACTTAAAGTAACAAGCCAAGTTTTTTAAAATGTAAGAATTAGAAAGTACAGATATTGTGGCAAAATGTAGGAGTAGAAGTAAAAAAGTCGCCATAAAAATAAGTAGTAAAGTAAAATTATAAAAATATCAGAAAAATCTGCTTGAGTACAGTAACAAAAGTACCCGTACGAATTCTCCTAATACTGGCCACTAGCCATCCAATAAAAGGCCTGGACCACTATGCAGGTGGGTGAAATAAAAGGCCGGGCCTATATTAGAGAATTTGCAGGTATTTGTAGATACCTTAAAAGCTGCACTCTTGGTTTACAGTATTGTAAATAGTACAATGCTACTTAATAACTAAATTCTAATCATTGTACAGTTATCAAAGTAGCACTTGGAAAATTTAGTTTGAGATTAATTTGAAAATCTTTTGAATCTTTTGACTTTTTTGAGCTTTCTATCCTATTTATCATTGCCTTGTTTATTTATTGGCACTTAAAACAACTGACCCACTGTTAAAACGTTGGTAGTCGTGGATAAAATCTGACTAATTGTGGTATATGCAAAGTTGATAAGTAATAGGACAAAATGGCATACAATTATTGTTCTAGCAACATCTCACCTAAATTTAAGAGATTTCAGACATACGTATATGATCCTTTTTTAACTCATGACTGGTTCAAGAAATAGAAGTGTATTTCTTTTAACCAAGGGGTTGAAAATTTTGAACTTCCACTCTGTTCATCTCTGTTGTGTCCTTAGGTAAGACACTTCACCTGCCTTGGTGGTCACATGGCCCGTTGGCGCCAATAGGAGCATTATATCATTATCATTATTATTTTTTTATAATTTTTTATTTTGTAGGTTGTATATTTCATCCTTGTATATTAATTACAACAAAGATGCAGGCCATGGATGTGTGACATATGATGTAAAATATATATGTCATATATATGTCATTTATTACTAGAATTGTATACTTAAGCACGTACACTTTATATTTCTATATATTCTGGTTTCTGTTCACACTGCCTAATTGTGACAGCTTGGCAATAAATATGATCTTTTGGAAATGTAAACACATTGGTGCTGGATAATCAACCAAGAATTATAGCAGTGATTCTCAAAAGCCAGCATAATTTGAATTAGGAGGACGGGAAATGAAATTCATGCATAATTATAAATGTGTGAATGCTGCCTCATCACAGTTCTGTGACAAAATAACACTTGTGAAATATTTTCATCCTCCGAGTACCAAAGTCCCTCAGAGTAATGCCTGTAACCGCTTCACACTTACTGATGTGCATTATTTGGCCTAATAAATTGTGGGTAAATTTTCTCTGGAAGCACAAATTTAGCAGAAGGGCTAATGTCCCTACCATAACTTCTTTTATCACCTGTGCCCGATCCGTTATCAACTGTTTGGTTTGTTGCTGCTCTCTTTAAATTTTAAAATGCCTGTGTGACCCTGGGAGAACAGTAGGGGTTTGTGACCATTTTGTTACTTCTGCTGCCATGCACCGTCAGACGTCTGCGAGTGAAGAACATGGCCACTGTCCCCTCGGTAAGCCCAGAGCATAAAAAATTCAGACTAACTCCACTTTTTAAGCCAGTCCTGATGAAAAGCACACAGAAATGAAACTGACTTATGCCAAATGAATATCATTGAATCACTGTGATTGTGAGGCTGATGTTTGTGACTTTGAAATTATTTATTGAACATCAGTTCCATTTTAGCAGTGGCCAAGACCAAGTGTGTACTTACTAGTTTGAGGATGCTCTGAGATTTCTGAGCCTGTCAGCCCCTAAGCAACAGAAAACTTGGCCTTCATTATTTATTTTTTTTTACATTGCCTAGAGAGAGATTTTTGTAAAAGAAAAATGAGATTTTTGTAAAAAAAAAACAAAAAAAAAACTGCACTGTTACTTTAATTTGTACATTACCCTGACAATAGTTTGATTAAAGAATTCACTGTAATTCATTTTAAAGTACGCTGTTTAAAAAACACAGAAAGTACTGCATATTTAAACATTTCACACAAATTCAGTCAAGGTGCAACACTTGTCTCACTTACATATATATAGCATGTAAGATACAAAACAAGAAACAAACCTATTAACAGAAATTAAACGTACTTATGATCCTAATGATGTTAGGTAAGAAATAACCAGTTACATGTAGGACACAAAATTGATGAAGCATCAATATTAAACTAGAAAATCCCCATAAAATACAACTGTCTTCAAGTAACATAGTTTAAAACAGTATAAAATAAGCTTTGCATATAAATATGCTTATTGGGAGAAATTTGGTTTACACTCAAATTCTTGGACCACCAATATTCTGCTTGATAATTATCTAATGGTACATTCTAGATCTACATTTCTGTTATGCACATTACCTTGTGTTTGACTGATGATCTGTTTAGGGTTGGCTCTGCTTCTCATCCAATGACTACAACCCCTACAGTCACGCATGAATAAGATGGATGGATGGATGGATGGATGGATGGATGGATGGATGGATGGAT
>JAGKQL010003897.1:0-11885 GCA_018398635.1 Cyprinodon brontotheroides | reverse complement strand
GCGCTTTTGGCCGGGGGGGCGTTTTGGGGGGGTCCCGCGGCGCTCGCCTGAGTGTTTTTCCTGGGTGGTGCGGTCGCGGTGGGTGTTGCGGCCGGTCGCCGGGGCTTGGTGCCGGGGGGTGGGGCATGTTTCGGTGCTCTGTGGGGCTGGGGCGTTTCGGTCGGCGCCGTGGGGGGGCTGGTGTTCGGTGCCCGGCCCTACTTTGGGGTGGCTGGCTGCCGGCGGGGCCCGCAGACTCGTCCCCGCGGTTCCCCGGGGCGCCAGCATGGCAGTGGCTGGGGGGCTTCTTCGTGGCTGTCTCTCCTCCTCCCTTGGTGGGGGTCTGATTTCCGGGGCTGGCCCCTCCTTGGTGCCTTCGCTTCTGGGGTCCCTTTGGGCGCCTGGGGCTTTGGGTCTCCCACGCTGACTCAGTGCTCTGGGTGCTCTCTCCGCCTCCACAAACTACTATTGAGCATTTTTTCCTTATGGGTTAAAACTTTATACAAGTTCGCTAATTCCTCATGCAAACAAATCAAGCAGGTGCTAGGCTTAGGTGGTGCCTGATTCACTTCCGCAAACAGAAACCCTCAATATCTATATCTCTGCCAGGTAACACAGAAAGTACATGTCAGACCATTACTATTATTATTTATAGTTTCAAGGTGTCGCTATTGTATATCTCGTAACGTCTTTTGGCTTTTCTGTGCTGTTCTTTTTCATCCGCTACAGTGCTTTTGAAGCAGTGACTTGAAAATGAGATTTGTCGTTGTCTCTTTCTATCTCCTCTTCTTTCTTTCATCTTTTTTGTCCTTTTTTTTTCTTTTCTTTTTCCTTTTCTTCTGTTTTTCTTGTTCTTACTTACATTGCAGTTTCCATATGAACTGTAAAACTCCCCTGCATAATTATTATTATAATAAAGCAATTATATATAAAACAGTGGGAGCAGGTGCACTGCCATACCGCTACACTTGTGAAAGTAAAATTGTTGGCCTCTTGGCATCAAGACAATTATTCTTATTGCCACCTTGCCAGACAGGACACTGTAAAAAAAAAAATAAAAAAAAAAATAAAAAAAAAAAAAAAAAAAAAAGAAATAAGAGAGCCTGAGGTGAGGGGTTTAAACTATTTAATGAGGGCTGTGGGAAGAAGAGCGGCCATTTTTTTTTTCTGTTTCTTTGTTACATTGCTGGTAACTGGAGGGAGGCTGAGGCCCAGAGTATCTTGTATATGTTTAGTTTCTTTTGCACCCTGTTTTGAGTTTTTGAGCACAATAAATCACCAACACCGGTAACCGACTGAGCCTGGATTCTGGCCAAAGAACCCCGTCACAGTGACCATCACTGTTACTGTTATTATACAGTAAATTAAATCATTACTGTTAAATTGTATTTCATTTCAATTGTTTATTTGAATTCTTATTCTGGGTTAGTTGGAGACATACACTAGGCTATATCAGCCCCACCAAAAATATTTTTCACCAGGCGCCCCTGCTGTGTGGGAAGGGAGAGCGACAGGAGGGGAGGTGAAGGGGGCGCATAATCAGTGGGGGCGCATCAGAGGGGCGCATAAGCAGTGCTGTCTCTCTGTTGTTGATCGTTTTATGCTGTTAAATATAGAAAATGACAATTAGAAAATTTTTATTTTCTAGAGGGGTTTTTTGACACCCCCTCGAGTGCAGCGCCCCTATGCGTTGCATGCGCTGCATACCCAGTTTTTGCAACACTGGGCGTGCATAACCATAACGCATGAAAATAATTATCAAGTTGATTGCCTGTGCACTGTGGACAGATGTTAGATTGTGCAAAACCCATCTTGAATATTATTTGACCTGTATAGTGCACTCTGTGGAGGATTTTGTATTGTATTAATTGTAAATTGGGGTTTCTAGTCATGTTAAAAGTTCTTAGACATATCTGAGCCCAGATGTTTTGTTCAAAGCTAGCTGATTAATCCTCCTCCCATTTAGTAATAGGAAGAGATATTGTATCATCCAGTTTAGTCAGTATCCTGTATAATTTAGACAGTAGTTTGGGGGGGGTTAACTCTAGAAAATCTGATATATTAGTTGGAATTTGTAAACCTCCATCAATATGCTTAAATTTATTTCTAATTATAGCTTTAATTGGCTCATATTCTAAGAATTTATTTTTGTTAATAATATATTGCAAATTTAATCTAGCAAATGTGATAAACTCCGTACCTTCAAATAAATGATCCAGATATGTAATACCTTTATTCTTCCATTATGGAAAGTTTATCATATTATTGTTTTATAGAATGTCAGGGTTATTCCAAATGGGTGTACGACTGCACGGGATAAGTGATGACTTCGTTATTTTTAAAAATTCCCACCATGCTGTCAGGGAAGAGCTGATGTTAATATTTTTAAAACATGGGTGCCGTTTGATCTTAGAGCTAATAAACAGAACAGCCTCTTTGCTGCCTGACTAGTTTCTGTATATTATTGATCCAAACTGGGATTAATGAGGCTCCCAGTTAGAAGGAACTGGTTTCACTGGGAGCTTCTCTGTAGATCTTTAACCAGATTGATTCTTCCAGCTTTTTTCTGAGATCCTTCATTTTATTAACCTGAAGATGAAGCTCATCCTAGATGAGATTAACTGTGGAGGGAGGAGGAGTTCAGCCAGTGAGCTGAGATGGAGCACAGTCAGTCTGGACCACAGAAACCAGTTTAAACTGGGAGCTGCAGAGCAGATTTTAGCTTTTCTTTACCATCACTGCTGAGATGAAATAAAATGATCTATTAAACACTTATTCTGTGTCCCTCAGATGAACTGCAGCATGAATGGAAGATGAGGGTTCTGCTGAGCTCACAGCACAGAATGGACAGAGAGATGAGAAAGTTCTGTCTTCCAGCAGATCAGTTCTGAGGGGGCGTTGGCCCCTCTGGCCCCCTCATTTAGCCGACCTTGAATCTGACAGGTATGAGGGTGGAGAGAGCAGGAAGGACATGCAGCTAATGAAGCCAGAACAGGAAACAAACCCAGGACAGTCAGATCAGGGACTATAGCCTAGGCACATGGAGCATCTACTCTAACACTGAACCACCCACAACCACTGATCTCTATTTATTCACTGCATTGCTAATTGCCTGTTGGTAGAATGGGGTTGAAATGAAGCCACCAGCCGCCATATTGGTACTACCTTGCTGGACCGGTTGCAATTTAAACAGTATCGAACAACAATGATGATCGGGGAGACTTAAGACTTTTAAAATAAAGATAAATTAATCATTTTGACATACTTGCTGTTTCATAGCATAAGTGGATTACTTTAACTTATAATTAATAAAATAGGTCCATCACATTGCATAGTCATTATAAAGTCAATGAAGTCTATAAATCATGTAATATAACATATAGAAATCCATCACAATAAAATTAATGTGTTAATGGTGTCAGGACTCCTGTCTGTGTGTTTGTGTTTCTGTGTTTGTCTCTCTTCCTCCACCAGGAGGCGCCTGTTTCTGGTCCAGCTCCTCACACACCTGCTGATGGTTTCCTCGTTAACGGAGTGTTCTTAAGCTGCTGACTGCCACTATTTCTACGCCAGAGTGTTTGCCAGTTTTGGGTACTCTAGCCAAGCTGAGTTTTGCTGAGTCAAACTTAGTTCTTGTCAACCTGAGTTTTAACATTGTTTGTCTTTTGCCTCTCGGCAGGAAGTCATCCTGCAAACTGGATTTCTCAGACCTTCTCTCCCTGGAAGGATCAACTGAGCTTCAAACTGAGCTGGGGTTACAAACAGGAGGTATGGATCCACTTTCCCCAAGAGATCATTTGAGCTTCACACTGAGAAAGGGATTCATCTCCATTACGACCCGTTCAAGTACCGCAAAAAATCTGAGTGGCAGTCAGTTTCTCCGTTCACCTAGAAACAAGCGCATTTTGGGTAAACCCTGTTCCGCCCTCCACCGAATCAGACAAACACTGGAACTACAGCATACAGACTGGAGTCAAAGATTCAACAACTTCTCTGGAAATGTGAGTCAGCAACCAAATCCTCTTCTCCAAGTTCACGGATCTATTTTACCACTGAGCCTGAACTAATCGTTGTGCCTTCCCCTCCCTTGTTGGGATCTGGAGGTCTGTCCATCTTCCTCCAGCAGAGGGCGCCTCTAGGTCTCCTGGAGCTGAGCTGAGGACCACACCTGAGATCCATCGGTCATCAGGAGACCAACTTATAAGCAGCAGCAGGACTTCTCTCCAGCGCCAGAGTGTTAAGCCAGTTATGGTTAGCGAAGCCTGAGCCAACCAGCCTGTCTGATTCTCTGACTCCCCTGAAACCTGACTTTGAACCTAATCAGTTTTTGTCTTCTCTGCCTCCTAGGAAGAACCCTGAATGAAACCTGGAGCTCTGGAAGAGCTTCTCAGCAGAAACCTGCCTGCCTACTCTCAGAAGCAACTCTGAGATCAAACTGTCTGAACTCGCCTGCCAGCTCAAGAAGAGAACTTGAGAAACTCAAGGTTCTGAACACTCAACAAGTCTGAAGTCAAGCCCTGCCATATTGCTTAGCTCCTGCCAACTTCAAGCCTCTTGACCCAAACCCAGTTCCCACCCTGTTAGCCTGAATCCTTGCCTCAGACCAGAAATCCAGTCCTGACCAATCCTGATCTGATAACCCCTGTCTCTGAAATCACTTATAATTCAGCCTGTCTAATAAACTGTTGAATTTTTTCCTTGTCTCAGAGCATGTCGTGTACCTGTTAGGAACCCGGAGAACCCAATCATGACATCCCTTTTTCAGTTCCAGTTGAGCAGTGTTCAGAGCAATACTTTTCTGCATTATCTCTTCAATAAAACCTGCTAAACTTTTCCCCTGGTTCTGCTTGTCTTCTGCATTTGGGTTCGAACTTTAGTAAAACGCTGACAAATGGAGCATAATCAGATGAGCCAAAAGTGCTTTATTGATCATGTACATGCAGTGTTTCCCATTAATGAACGAGACAGTCTCATTTGGGCCCGCCGCAGTCTTATATAGACAGAGAGAGAGAGAGAAAACAACAACAACAAAAAGATCTGTGAGTTTATCAGATCATTCTATAGCTGTATTTTCATACTACCCGTAACCCACCATACAGAGACAAATTGTTTACTGTAATGAACCGGATGCGGACCCAAGATTCACCACAACAGGTCAGTGACAAATTAAGAAGTTTATTGAGAAAACTGGTGATTGGGCGAAAACTGGTGATTGGGACGCCGACTCTCGGACGTTCAGCTTCCGCGTGCAGATTGATATGACCTGGAGACAAAGGGGCAGGTTAGTGGTGGCTCTGGCAGGTTAGAGGAGAAACTGTCTGATGGACTAACCTGATATCACAGGAGGTTGGGGCTCTGAGGACCAGACAGGAACAGGTAGTTTGTCCAGTTGTAGATCCAGACATCCAGCTGATAAGCAGAGGGGATTTCAGCGGGTTTGTTTAGTTCCTGATCCAGATATGATCTCCGGTATCACAGGTCGAAGAGGGGGCAGACAGGCTCATTAACTTTCAGACAGACTTGGGTCTTAGGCACGGGTAAACATTCTGGAATCCAGAGACAGACGGAGCTGGTCTCAGGCAGGCAGACAAATCCAAGAAGGGGACAGGCAGGCTTAAAAATCAGAGGACAGAAAAGGATCAAAAACAGGCAGGCAGGCAGGCAGGCAGGTTTTCAAAAACAAGGCTGGAAGGTTCTCACCGGAATTGGCTTGAAACGATCTGGCACTGGAGAGTCATGAGGACGGTGCTTATATGCAGATGGAGACAGGTGAAACCAGTAGAGATGATTGCAATGGGGGTGGAGACTGAACCAGAGTCAGCTCCAGTGCCAGGATCATAACAGAGCCCCCCCCTCAAGGGCGGATTCCAGACGCCCGAGGCTGGTCCAGGTGGGCACGGTGAAACTCCCTAATGAGGGATTTGTCCAGGATGTGACGTGAGGGAACCCAGTGGCGTTCCTCAGGACCATAACCCTCACAGTCAATGAGATACTGAGTACTCCTACCCCACTTACGAGACTTCAGAATGCGCTTGACCGTGTAGGCAGGGAAGCCATCAACAAGCCGGGTGGGTGGCGGGGATGAGGGGGCGGGAGCAAGGCCAGAAGTCTTGACAGGCATTACTCGAGACACGTGGAAGATGGGATGGACCTTCATGGCAGGAGGTAGGCGGAGACGAACTGCCACAGGGTTCACCACCTTGGAGATGGGAAATGGCCCAATAAAGCGAGGTGCCAACTTCCGACATTCCACCTTGAGGGGAAGGTCCCTTGTCGAGAGCCAGACCCTGTCCCCCACCTTGTACTGTGGAGCAGGAACCCACCGGCGATTGGCAGCTCGAGCCTGGTTTTGAGAAGCAGAGAGAATGGCCTTCCTTGCTCTTCTCCAGGCACGCTGGCACCTCAGGGCAGACAGACGGGCAGACGGAACTCTAGATTCCACCTCCTCAATGGAGAAAACCGGCGGTTGGAACCCATAAACCACGTAGAACGGGGAGAAGCCGGTGGAAGTGGACGGTGTGGTGTTGATGGCATGCTCCTCCCAGGGTAGGTTCAGGGCCCGCTTGGAGGGATCGGACTGACAGAAAATGCGGAGCTTGGTCTCAACCTCCTGGTTAGCTCTCTCTGTTTGGCCATCAGTCTGAGGATGGAATCCAGAAGACAGGCTAATGGAGATACACAGCATGGCACAAAACTCCTGCTAATAACGGGCCACGAACTGAGGACCCCTGTCAGAGACTATATCAGTCGGGAGGCCATGAAGCCTAAAAACCTCCCTTGCCAGGTTGAACCCCATCTCCTTGGCCGAGGGAAGCTTAGGTAAGGGAACCAGATGGACCATCTTAGAGAAACGGTCTATAACAGTGAGGATGACCGTGTAGCCATGAGAGGGAGGGAGACCAGTGATGAAGTCCATAGCGAGGCAGGACCAAGGCCGGGAAGGGACGGGCAGAGGACAAAGCAGACCAGACGGAGGTCAGCAGGAGGCTTTGGCCTGGGTACAAAAAGAGCAGGCAGAAACAAAATCCTTGACATCACTGCTCAAGGAGGGCCACCAGAACTGGGTACGTACCTGTCGAAGAGTCTTAGAAATGCCAGGGTGACCAAACAGACGAGAGCAATGGCAGAAGTCCATAACCTTCTTCCTGAGAGAGTCTGGGACGAAAAGCCTGTTCCTGGGGCAGGCCTCAGGAACATCCACACCTTCCAGAGAGTTCCTGATCTCCTTCTCAAGACCAAGCCTGGTGACCGAGCATCTAACAGAGTCAGGGAGGATGAACTCAGAGGTCTGGTAGTTACTTTCCTCCTCTGACTCAAACATTCTGGAGAGGGCATCTGGCTTGACGTTCTTTGAACCGGGTCTGTAGGAGAGGGAGAAATTAAACCGACCAAAAAACAAAGCCCACCTGGCCTGTCGAGGGTTGAGCCTCTTGGCAGTCTTGAGGTACTCCAGGTTCTTATGATCTGTCCACACCAAAAAAGGAAGTTTAGCGCCCTCCAACCAGTGTCTCCATTCCCCCAATGCCAACTTGACTGCCAGAAGCTCCCGGTTGCCCACATCATAGTTCCGCTCTGCCGGTGATAACTTTCGAGAGAAAAAGGCACAAGGGTGAACACGACCATCCAAGGCCTTTTGACTGAGGACAGCCCCAACCCCAGAACTCGAGGCATCAACTTCCACAATAAACTGCCTCTCTGGGTCACGGGAAACTAGGACCGGAGCAGAAGTGAAAAGGTTCTTTAGGTGTTTAAATGCCTTGTCAGCCTGTTCGTTCCATGTGAACTTGACCTTAATAGACGTGAGGGCATGGAGTGGGGCAGCCACCTGACTGTAGTTCCGGATGAAGCGCCTGTAAAATTTAGCAAAACCCAAGAACCTCTGCAGTTGTTTCCTGTCACCTGGAATGGGCCACTCAGTGACCGAACGAACCTTGGCCGGGTCCATCGACATTTGGCCGGGGGACAACATAAAGCCATGAAAATATATGGAGGTGGTAAGGAACTAACACTGCTCGGCTTTGACAAACAGCTCGTTCTGCAACAGACGGAGAAGAACGTAATGGACATGTTGCCTATGGAGGGTGAGGTTATCATGAGGATGTCATCCAGATACACAAACACATAAAGACCAATCATGTCCCTGAGGACCTCATTCACAAGGTTTTGGAATACAGCTGGGGCGTTAGCAAGACCAAAAGGCATGACTAAGTACTCATAGTGTCCTGTTGGAATGTTAAATGCTGTCTTCCACTCATCACCCTCCCTTATTCGGACTAAATGGTAGGCCTTTCTTAGATCCAGTTTAGTGAAGACTTGGGCCCGCTGGACCTGATCGAAGGCAGAATTCATCAGGGGTATCGGGTAACGATTCTTAACAGATATGTCATTAAGTCCCCTATAATCTATGCAGGGCCGGAGTGAGCCATCCTTTTTCCCCACAAAAAAGAAACCTGCGCCTGCCGCAGAGGAAGAGGGACGAATAATTCCTGCTCTTAGGGCCTCACTAATATACTCCTGCATGGCTTTAGACTCAGGAGCAGATAAGGAGTAGAGACAACCCCTAGGTGGAGTGGTTCCAGGTAGCAAGTCAATAGCGCAGTCAAATGGACGGTGAGGAGGACGACTCGTGGCTTTGGATTTATTAAATACCTCTTTTAAGTCATGATACTCGGGTGGGACCTTAGACAGTTGGGGGTAGGCCTCCTCCACCGTTCCCTCCGAAGAGCGAGGGGAATGAGCAGATTGCAGACAGGACTCTGAACAGCATGAAGACCAGCCCGTCACCTCCCCCTTTCTCCAGTCAATCTGGGGGTTATGCTTTCTGAGCCAGGTGGCACCCAGGATTATAGGGACCTGCGGTGAATTAATAATCATGAAGGTCACCCTCTCTACATGATTACCTCCCATCCAGAGCTCCAAAGGTTCAGTGACGAGTCGAGAGCGATGGAGCCTGTGACCATCCAAGGCGAGGACACTGCGAGGGGATGAACCCGGAAACAATTTTATGTCCAGTTCCTGGGCAAACTTCTGGTCCATGAACTCCATGTCTGCACCTGAATCTACAAAAACTGAAACAGAGTGAGTCTTGGCTTGAGTGGACAGCGTAGCAGGCAGTAACAGATCTGAGGAGACTGTGGTTCGGCTCAGTAGGGATCTCCCCTGCTCTACTGAGCCAGAGCGTTTACCGGACAGGTGCGGATGAGGTGACCCCTACCACCACAGTAAAGGCAGAGGCCCCTTTGCCGTCTGCTTCGATGTTCCTCCTCGTGAAGTGAAGCCCTCCCCACTTGCATGGGCTTGGGACCCAAAAAACCCTAGGGGGCGAGGAAGCCATAGAAACGGTTGCAGAGTTGCGAGGAGGATCGGCTGTGAGGCGGTCCCTCTGACGCTCCATGAGATGGAGGTCAATAAGGGAGGCTAAGTCTTCCAACTCCTTGAGACGTTTGCATCACCGGAAGTGAAGCGGCGGCAGGCGGAACCGATTGCGGAAGTACAGGGACCGGAAAATTTTGAGTGCAAAGGTGTCTACGAATCTCGGTAACTCCAGCTTCTAACTGGGATATGGATCTATCAACACCTGTGCGCCACTGACCGTTGGGTGATGGGTCCATCTAGTTGGCCAGATCGTACTGTAATGAACCGGATGCGGACCCAAGATTCACCACAACAGGTCAGTAACAAATTAAGAAGTTTATTGAGAAAACTGGTGATTGGGCGAAAACTGGTGATTGGGACACCAACTCTCGGACGTTCAGCTTCTGCGTGCTGAATGATATGACCTGGAGACAAAGGGGCAGGTTAGTGGCGGCTCTGGCAGGTTAGAGGAGAATCTGTCTGATGGACTAACCTGATTTCACAGGAGGTTGGCGCTCTGAGGACCAGACAGGAACAGGTAGTTAGTCCAGTTGTAGATTCAGACATCCAGCTGATAAGCAGAGGGGATTTCAGCGGGTTTGTTAAGTTCCTGATCCAGATATGATCTCCAGTATCATAGATCAAGAGGGGGCAGACAGGCTCATTAACTTTCAGACAGACTTGGGTCTTAGGCACGGGTAATCATTCTAGAATCCAGAGACAGACGGAGCTGGTCTCAGGCAGGCGGACAAATCCAAGAAGGGGACAGGCAGGCTCAAAAATCAGAGGACAGAAAAGGATCAAAAACAGGCAGGCAGGCAGGCAGGCAGGCAGGTTTTCAAAAACAAGGCTGGAAGGTTCTCACCGGAATTGGCTTGAAACGATCTGGCACTGGAGAGTCATGAGGACGGAGCTTATATGCAGATGGAGACAGGTGAAACCAGTAGAGATGATTGCAATGGGGGTGGAGACTGAACCTGAGTCAGCTCCAGTGCCAGGATCATCACAGTTTACGGCCATAACAAAGCGGCAGGAAGAATGCGTGCCACGCAAATAGATGGTCAGTGGTGGTTCTACTCCCCGGGGAGATCCACTCCAAGCGCCACTTATATTTTTTTTCGATGCGCGTATCCCGCCCTCCTTTATAAAAATGCCACCCTGGCTGCCCGGTTCGCCCGCCGTGTTGCCAACTCAGTGACTTTGTTGCCATATTTAGCTACTTTTCAGACCCCTCCAGCGACGCTTATTCAAAAAAGCGACTGGCGACTTTTCTGGTGTCACTGGCGGCTTTTGGAGACTCTTATGTGAAAGCACATATCGTTACTACTCTTGTCCTCCAGCGGCAGATGGGCGCCTCCCCCATCCCAACCCGTTCTCCTGCTTCCACAGGAGTCCCTCTCAGCACGCCAGTCAGAGCCACAGCATGTTAACCCTCAGCGTCCTGAATGTAGGGAAGGAGCGAGTGGGGTGTAAATGTAAAATTCAATTTGGTCTAAAATAACTCAATTTGAAATGAATTATCTTAAATAACGGCATTTGATTCACTCAGCAACAGTCAATTAATCAACTTGTCCATTGTGTTTTGATCTCTAATATAATAATTTCTGCTCACTGCAGCCAATCACTGTCTGGGGGCCAGTGATTGGCCTCCATGTTCTGAATGCTGGCGCACCATAAAGAATAAATTATGAACAGTTTAGTTTGTGCCTTCAAGTTGTTGCCCATAGGAAGACGTTACTGGATATAACCTAACAGAACATCTTCAGAACGGCTCCAAATGACACAAAACTCATATGGGTGAGTAGAACATGATGTAATAACGTAAAATCAAGGACCCAATGGAAAAAATCTATCTATCTATCTATCTATCTATCTATCTATCTATCTATCTATCTATCTATCTATCTATCCATCCATCCATCCATCCATCCATCCATCCATCCATCCATCCATCCATCTATCTATCTAGATGTATACTCTGTGTGTGACATAAAATATGGATCCTCATCCCAGCCACAAAGGCCATCAAATAATGATTAAAATAAAAAATACAGTAGGTTGAAAAGGCAGAGTATCCATCCATCCATCCATCCATCCATCCATCCATCCATCCATCCATCCATCCATACATCCATCCATCCTGTCATGATGCGCAGGTTTTACTAGCCCAAATGCAGAACTCACGGACACAGAGGGAGGATTAAAGTCCAATATTTATTGGGTGAACAGGGTTCTGCCTGGAAGGCAGAAAGGACAGAGCAGGTTAGGTTCAGGTCACAGGTTCACAGAGTCAGAAACAGGCAGGGTGGCACAGAAAGGACAACAATCCGGCTCCGAGTGGAGCTCCTCTACAGCTAATATATGGAGAGCTCCTAATCAGCTGATGGGGAACAGCTGTCAACGCTGAACCCAAGCTCCCCAGGAATAGATCCACGGCGCCCTCTGGTGGGCAAGGCCCCGGATCCTAACACATCCATCCATCCATCCATCCATCCATCCATCCAGCCATCCATCCATCCATCCATCCATCCATCCATCCATCCATCCATCCA
>JAGKQL010003896.1:0-17403 GCA_018398635.1 Cyprinodon brontotheroides | reverse complement strand
CAAATAATGATGTTCTCCAGACCATTCAAAGCTTTTTTTTTTTTTTTTAAATAAGGAACAATTTAGCAGCAGTCCAAGTGAGACCTTGACCAGAAGTGACACGGGGTTGCTAGGGGTAACAGCAGGTCAAAAGCGAAGGGTCTGGGAGGCTGGTTATTTACTAAATATTAAACAATCATTTCACCCACTAAATAAGGTAAACATGCCCTCTGTTCTATTCAATGCCAGCACAGAATGACATGTGATGTTATGCAATAACTTTATATCAGAAAACGAGTGCAGCACTAGCATCTGATGGGATAGCAACGCCATTGGCTGTAATAAAAAATGATTGTATCTTAAAAACCATATCAGCACAAATGGCAGTTTTATCTGCATAAATAAAGTAGCACCGAAAAGTAGGCTTGTTAATCTGGATTCAATTTGGAGCTTAATGGAGGGATAGTTGACTTCTGGGTGAACTAAAAATAATCTTTAATATCTCTAAAACAGCACCACAGATGATTTTTATTTTTTTCCCAAATGACGATTTAAAATGCACAAACCTGCACTAAAGAAGCATGTATGTTTGTAGTGGAATACAGTTTGTGACGTGTGGAGGTGCGGAGCTAACGCTGCATGGTAGTGGCAACAGCATCCTGTGGGGTCTGACCTTGACCTGTTTATTTTATTTTTTGTATAGAGAATTAAAAATGGTTTAATTTCCCAAATGTCAATAGCTGTTGTATTTATTTACATATTCATACATTATCAATCCAGACTTTGCATATTTCTTTTTGAAAATGGAGGTTGAAACTGCATCAGATTTCTTCTGCTTTAAAATGAAGCTTTATATTGCTCTGGTTTATCACATGACGAAGGCAGAGACTCAGTCAATATGTTCATTGACTTGGTGTGGCTTCTGCCTTGACAAATTAATCACACTTTATCTGTTAGTGACAAAATGTTGAAAAGTTTTTAGTGTATGGATGATTTTCCCAAGGCAATGTATTGGATTTTAGAAAAAGCTCATATATAAGTCAGTAAAGTAATTATATGCATTGTTTCTACAATGAGCTGCTCAGTGAGGAGCTTGGCTTTAACCTTAAAGCCTTGATCTACATGACAGGTTTAGTTATTTTTATTTTTTAATGGAGATGATTAATGTAACTCTGGTGGAATGAAACAAAAAAAAAAAAAAACAGCATATAAGGTTTTTACTGCCCATGAATTGCAGAAAGGACTCATATTCCCATTCCAGATAGAGCGGTTTTAGGTCAGTGGGAGACTGGGAGAAAAGCAACAAGATGAATGAGGGCTCTCAGCCGCAGAGACGGTTACAGTCACTGCCTTCCCTGCACATCTGCAGCAAAGGTCCAGCTGGTTTTAGTTCAGCTTAAATCTACCAATCAGAGCTGATTTCCATTAAGGTTGTTTTTTGGCAACTTGCCTGAGCTTGACTTTTTTTTTTTTCCTCTGGTCTGACCCGTTAAGGAGATTTTTTTTTCTTTTTTTGGCATATGGAAATGATTAACAATCTTGGTGGGATTTTTTTCTCTTTCAACATACCAGCTGGTTAAACAAGCATGTCTGAGCTAAATATAAACCTGGTGAAAATCTGCATGAATGTATTATTTTTTTTTTGTCATTTTTTAGTTTCTGAATCTAAATAAAACCTTCAGAATGAAGCTCGGATTAACACATTTCACTGCAAAAAGTGTTTTCCTCTAAACTTGGTGATTCTAGTGGACATAAAGGAAAAAAAATGCTAAGTATAACCTCAGGGTCTTCAAAGAAAAGAGTGCCTTATCCACATGTTCTCAATTCATGTTTTGTTTTTTATTTATGTTCTGCTAAAGGGACCCTGGAGGGGGTATAGAAATGGCAGATTTTATCCGACAAGAGACTCCGCCAGTGGACTGCAGTTCGAGGAACTCCTATATTGGGATGGAAACTAATCCGGTAAGGAAAACAGCAGGTCTCTTGTTTACATGACTAAAAGAAGATTCAAACTATGTTGTTCCACTTTGTAGAGATGGCAAACTCAAATCGTTTATTTAAGTTTAAGTCTTAACGTAGACTTTTGCCCTAAAAACTTGCAGCACCACCATTTTTGAATTAATACACCTTCCTTTAGTAGAAGAGTCATGCTTTTAACCAGCATAGCTTAGCAAGCAATCTTTTCCATATGGGTTTTTAAAATGATCTCAGTAAATTATGGTATCAATGTACCAAGTGTGCATTATTTGCCTTCATGAGTGAATTAGGAGTCCTCTGTGTTATAACATCAGCATTAAATGCTTTCCTCTTCAAGATCAAAAATAAGCTGGAGCTCAAACCAGGTAAAAATAAAAGCTGGGAAGAATTAGTTTGATGTTAAGTTCAGATAGTTTTGATGTTTCTGAGACTGGCCTTTTATTAGAACCATATATTAGGATTTGAAGTTCCCCTGGTGGAAAGAACCTGCTCAAGAGGTTTTAGTTTATCTCTTCTGGTCTCAAAATCCAACATGGCTGCCCGTCGACTGAACCGCTGTTGTAACTGAATGTTGATGTAATCCATTAAACTCTCATTGTTTAGCTTCTGTTAGCAATCATGTACCTGTGGGAATAATTTAGCAATACAGAATAAGTGAGCAGTTTTTATTGCAGCAGGACTCAACAGTGTTGCTATGTGAAGTCTTCCTGTTGTTTTGAAGCGGAGGAGATCCCTGCGTAGCCTGCTCTCAGCACTTATCTCCTCCTGTATTCAAAGCAGCATAGCGCTTGCATAATCTGCGTTGTTATGTGTTCTTCTTCTTCTTCTTCCCCCCCATCTGTGTCACACTACTAGTTAGGATATGTATAAACAATTAACAGTGCCAAATGACTCGTCTTTTGCTGATCATTCAGATTTTTGATCTAATCAGCTTGTCTCGTGTTTGTTTTGTTTTGTTTTTTCAGATTACATCAGCACATAGAGCAGCAGGGGTCAAAGGTAAATGGAACAACACTCCACCTTCTGAATTATGCTTTGGCTCAAACTACCTTTACTGGCATCCCTGATAATGTCTGTGAAATGCAGTTTTATTCTTTTATTGTGGGAGCAGCATGCTTTTAATTCAAAGATTAATTTTAGGCTTTTCTGTGTTGGATCATTATCTCGTTGAATGAATCAGGGATAGTTTATTGTGTTCAGTTTACAGGCCAACAGACTGCGATTTTAGATTTCCTGCAAAACTGAAAATTAAGATCAGTGTTTTTCAGGTTTTGATAAGTATGATTTAAAGCAGTGGCCTGGTATTGGTCCGTGTGTCATTAGGTACTGGGCCGCATAAATAAAATGTATAACTTCCATTATTTTCGACTGAGTCTGAATGGTGTTTGATGCACTTTGTTTATCTGGTGTTTAATGTTACAAAAGCAACCACAGGATACTGTAGCTACAGACCGGTCCATGAAAATATTGTCTGAAATTAAAAAAGGTTAGGGGCTGCTGATTTAAAGAAAATGAATCATTCAAAAATACGTCATGTAATTCTAGAGTTTATTCTCAATGCCCTTGTATTGTCCTTTCTCCCTCAGGTGCTTCCTTTGTATCCTATATCCTTCTTTCCTTTGTTTTTTATGTCCCCCCCATCTATCTTTTCACAATTCCTTCCTTCCTTCCTTCCTTCCTTCCTTCCTTCCTTCCTTCCTTCCTTCCTTCCTTCCTTCCTTCCTTCCTTCTTCCTTCCTTCCTTCCTTCCCTTCCTTCCTTCCTTCCTTCCTACCTCCCTGTGCCACCATACTAAAAACTGAACTACTTCTAAGGCTTTAAAGACATTCTTTCCTAAACACATCTTTCCTAAAGTACAAAATAAAGGTAATGTTCCTCTGTACCTCCAAACATGGGAACAGGAAAGAATGGCCTATGTAAGAGTGAAGAGGAATTCATTGTCTGATTTTAAAAGTACTGAGGGTCAGCATTGCTTGGACCTCAAAGGTCAAACAAGGTTGAGCTGTATTACTCAGTATGGGAGGCTTTCTGGTGAGTCTGTATTAGAATCCAGTGTAGGAAGTGAATGGAGTTTTAGCTTTGCTCTGACACCTTTATATTGTCTGGATGAAGTGGTTGTCTGCATCTTTCAGTGAGTTCTTATCTTCTCAACAGTATTTTCACTCTGGCTTTATCTTGAACAGGGCGGTCTCTGGATTTTTGAACGAGACCATTTTACCATATCTTTACGCTGTTTTTGCTTTAGTAATATAACTAAACAGATAGATAGATGGATAAATATAATATCCAAATAAATATTAAATGTGCCGCAATCTGCCCTATTTACTATTAGGCAAAAACAATTGTTCATAAGTCACTTCAAATTGATGTGCAGGTCTGGTCACGGACTCACGGTCTGGTCTCTGCTTTGTTTCTGGGTTATTTCTTTCTGGGGAGGATCAGGTACATGAAACGCTTGGATCAGATTTAGTTTTTTCTTATTTTTAATCCAATTCGTATTTGATACAGGATCACATTGATCAGATTCACATTCACAGTCCCAGGGACTTGTAGTGTTATGGTAATTTAGCTGGTGCTGACTGTTTACTTTATCCATTATCTCTTGAAAGTTTATTGTGACTCACCAGTTCAGTTTTGTTAACATGAACTTTTTCAAGAAACGAAATGCAATGTTTTCTACGACCTGAAGTAGAAAACAGAGCAAAGATTGTTTTTGCATGTATTTTAAAGCAAAAAAAAAACTTTACACAGCTGGTCTCATTGAGATTCCAGATCTAATTTACAACAGATATCTTTCTTGATAAATACAAACAAAAAAAACAAAATATTGTTTTGCGCTTATGTATATATGGTCTTGGACTTTTCTTGGTCTCAACCTCTAAATGTCTTGCTCTTGTCTTGGTATCAACCTCTAAATGTCTTGCTCTTGTCTTGGTATCAACCTCTAAATGTCTTGAATTGTCTTGGTCTGACCTCTAAATGTCTTGAATTGTCTTGGTCTGACCTGCAATGGCACCGATGCCCGTATTTGAGGTGCGGCCTCTAAATGTCTTGATTTTGTCTAGGTCTTGACCTCTAAATATCTTGATTTGTCTGGGTCTTGACCTCTAAATGTCTTGAATTGTCTTGGTCCTGACCTCTAAATAACAGTCTTGTCTTGGTCTTGACCTCTAAAATGTCTTGAATTGTCTTGGTCTGACCTCTAAATGTCTTTAATTGTCTAGGTCCTGACCTCTAAATGACTTAGTCTTGTCTTGGTCTTGACCTCTAAATGTCTTGATTTGTCTTGAGCTTGACCTCTAAATGTTTTGGTCTTGTCTCTGTCTCACCCCATTACTTTCTTCTCTTGTCTTGGTCTCAACCTCTGAATGTCTTGGTCTTGTCTTGGTCTCAGCCTCTAAATGTCTTGGCTTTGTCCTGGTCCCTGTACTCCCTGGTCTCGGTGCTGTGGAGTGGTCTGGGTTGGTGTGATCTTGATTTAAAACACTACAGAGCAGCTTTGCTTCAATTTATTTGATTCTTGCACAAAGCAAAACTAGAACGGCTTGTTCTGAGTTTGGCGGCACTATTTGGTGTTTTATTTATGATTAATATTTTATTTAGAATACAGCTAAGAATTGTATTTGAAAACTAATCACAATTTTACAACAGTTTCAAATCTCAGAGGAGTTAAATCAAGGTTGCATCTCATTTAGTAAGATTAACGCGACTACCTTCCAAACTCCAGTCTTTCAGTGGCAGTAATACACTTAAAGTGGGTTTACCGCCTTCACAAAAAAGGAAAGAGACAATTGCAGCTAGTGTGTAGATCCATGCATTCCAGTAGGAGTAAGCAGTTTTCCATGTTACAGTAAAGGTAAATTCCTGAGGCAATGGAATGTGGACAAGCACGCTTTCAAAGTCATGAAAACAATAAATCACTGGTGTGACATCTGAGGCTTTGATAAGTGAAGAAAATCGCGTCAAAAATCCCGCCATAATCTTTTTGGCAAAAATAGTTACACTATAACAACCTTTTGCCCATGTTAAATCCACTAGTGGCTGTTAAGGATGCTCGGGTCACTGATCCTGAATATATACTGTCTGGATTTTACAAAGCTCTGACCTACTGAAATTAGAAAACAATTATAATAGATGTAGGGATACTATTGTAAATATTTTATTAGCCTGCTATGGTTATTGGCTTATTATTATTTATATGCAGAGCAGAGACAGCATCACAATGTGTGCGCCATGAGAGAAGGAGAAATTGATGTAAAAAAACAGCATTACTAATCTTTTAATATGAAATACAAATTAATATATGACTTTTTTATTAGCAGCTAATATGGTAATCCAACAGAAATATAACTCTTTCTGCATATTTCCTGGAAAATATAGAGTTTTATCCTGAATTTGTGTTGTTTAATGACAGACTAAAAGTATACTAAAAGTACTCTGTAAAAAACTTGAAAAATTTTGAATGTTAAACATTTGACTAAAACTTGTAGTTTTTCATCTCTATGCATCCTTTAGATTTCATTTTAAAAAGCCTTGCTGATTATATAGAAGTAACATTAAGTCTTCTTTTTTCCCCTCAGTAATAGCATCTACACTGAAGCGTGGTCACGAACCATGATCACGTTCACTTAATGGTGAAAAAAAAAAAGTTGATATCTATTTTTTTTTTTCTAGCTAGTAGGATCAGGTTAAAAATTGCCAGCCTGTTCAGCTGATTTTTTGTTGTTGTTGTGCATTTCTAGTGGTGGTGGAATAAATTCATAAATCTGTATTCTCATTGCTTTATTTCTGTCACTGCAGGTGATGTGGGAAAAAGACCTCAGATGACATCAGTTTGACTCTCATTGAGTTGCAGCCATGATCATGGTAATAAGCTAAAAAAGCAGAGCTTTTCAAATGACACTTTTGAATCTCTTATGATGGTTTTTGTTCTTGTGTTTCCTTTATAGACCTGCTGTGTCAGAAACAAAGATGTACTGCTATGTTCCCAATGACTCCTTTGCCTCATTGCAGCCATCCACCTCCTTGTGTCCTTCAGGCTGTCGGGGAGGCCGGTGACGCGTGTAACTCTGCTGCTTATCATTTCAGCCTGTGGCATTCGTCTTGTGACACAGAGGTGGCCTCTCACACATCCATGCAGTCTCAGGCCTTCAGAAAGGAGCTCCAGCTCTCGGTCTGCCTGGGACTTGAGGCTCATCGGGCTCTACTTTTCCCGACCCTTGTCTCCCAGACTTTGCCCTGTACCCTCCACCAAGGAGGGAGGCCTCGACACTGTTTGTGAGCTGGAGGCACTTAAGACCTCAAAAGACCAGCCCTGTGTGACAGAGAGCAGCTTTACCAGCAGGGGATCAAGCTGTGCCCTCCCACCTCGGGGCAGGAGTGCTGCAGGCACAAGAATTGCACAAAGTGGCTCAAGCTCTGCCTCCAGAGGGGCCGGAGAAGGCAGCTCAGGGGCTCTACCAGAGGCGTGGGAGCAGGAAGGAAAGGCTCAATTGGGGGGTGGGAAATCTGGCGCGGGAGGAAGCTGAAGTGCTGATAGCAGGGAGTTTGGTACACCGCGGCAGTGGGATTCCACTGAGAGCGCTGTGCAGTGGGACAGACAGGGACACCAACAACACGGTCCAGCAGCTTTCATAGTGAACAAACCAGTTCTGCATACGTGGAGAGCCTGCTCTCACTTTCAGGGGATGAGCATGGGCCGGGACAGGGAGGCCGTACCACTCTCCTGTAGAGGACCGACCTCTAGCCTACGGCAGTGTTAGCTCTAGAGGTCTCTGCAGTGTTCCCTCGAGGGCCAATAAAACCCAATATGCTAATGAGCTAACAGCAAAGCAGGCTGCTACTGCTACTTCTACAACCGAGGAGCAAGTGGAACCTGGCCAAAAGCTCATTGGAACCTGGTGTATCAGGACCAGTGCTGATGGCTCATCGGGTGTAGCGCTGGGACACAGCAGGATAAAGCAAAAGGCGATTCAGGGTCAGCTTAAACCCAAACCAGCGCTCAAGGACTTCCTCTCTGTCAGCGGGCGCGGGACGGCATGGAGGAAAGAAGAAACAAGCAGTTTGATTCCAGCCCGTCGTCGGGATCACATGTCCCTTTAGTGGAATGGCTAAACCCTGTAGTGCTGTGTTTTACTGGAGGAGGAGGAGAAGGCGATTATAGTGATCAAAGTGAACTCAGCTGTGCCTCTAGTCTCCCTCCAACAACCAGCTAAGTACAGATAGCTCATCCAGCACCTCCTGCCTCTCACCAGAGAGCCACCTCAAGGCCGTGAAATCCAAGCATGCTGGTGTCACCTCCCCCATCCCCATCCACAGTAAAAAGTCCGGGAGGTTGTGAGGCGGAGGTCACATTGAGAAGCTTGCCGTGCTTCCCATGTTATGCCCAGCACAGGCAGTGCCAGAGCATACGCCAGAGTATTGAGTTTGGACGGTGGCACGCGGCTTTTGCCTTTAACGATCCCAACCGCTTAGGAGCTCCGTCTGGGCCTTCGCCCCTCCACCACCTCAAGTCGGATTTGAAGCCAAAGAAGGAAGTCCTTGATGCGGCGTCTCTGCTGGGTAGAGAGCCTCCCAGCTGGAATCCGGACCAGCTCCAGAAACAGCCTGCCCAACCAGACAGCTTCGCCGAAGCCTCAGGATCACAACCTCAGCTTCTGTTTCGGTAACTGTACTAAACAGCTTGGATCTTATTCTTATTTAAATGCTCTATTAACAGGTCGTCCTAGATGCTTTTTTAAATATTATCCCATAACTATGCTTTTGTTTATCAGGTTATAATCTCTTTTGAATATTGTTCCATGTCTTGTTCATTAGAAACCTTTAAAGTTCAAATTTCCTGATACTTGAAGATTGTTTAGTCCCTTATTTTGGGAGCGCCGCTTCCTGTTGACACTTTGGGTCAACTTTTGCTATTTAAGTTTATTAACATGGCGTGAATATAGAGTTCATGAACTTGATCTTGTTTTGAGGAGGCCTCAGACGCATAAGGAGGGTTTGAAAGTGGCTCCTGCTAGTGATTGCAAAACGTTGCAAATGTTGTCGGTCTTCCACATTCAGCGTAACCATGGTGAGTTTCCATGGAGTCGTAATTCTGACCCAAACAAAAGTGTT
This sequence comes from Cyprinodon brontotheroides, assembly GCA_018398635.1. Lineage (NCBI taxonomy): Eukaryota > Metazoa > Chordata > Actinopteri > Cyprinodontiformes > Cyprinodontidae > Cyprinodon > Cyprinodon brontotheroides. The sequence continues at coordinate 8,334 of JAGKQL010003896.1, read as the reverse complement.
CCCTGTGCAGATCACTATTAGTATGACAGCACAGTGTGTGCTTTGTGTTTGAGGTGTGAGACAAAACAGATGTCAGCCTTATTAGCATGGTTTGTGTTGAGAATTAGTGCTATTCCTTCCTGTGTCTTCAAGCTTGTGAGCTGTTATTACAGTTTTCCTCTGGTCTTAGAACAATATTTTTCTTCTTTGTTTTATGGCTTTATTAGGACTTGAAATAGGAAAGGATGCTGACTTTTTAGCTTTTAAGTCATCCACCACATCATAATCAGCAGTAGCCCTGAAAACTGCTTCCACCAATTTAAAAAATGTTTAAACTCTTCACTGTGTTGTTTTCCTAACCAAAAATTAACAGCATAGATTTTTTGTTGATGATATAGCCAGGTGTGTAGGATGTCCAGGTCTGATGTTGATATCAGAAACTGGTCAAATATCAGCCAAAAATCAATTAGTGAATTAATTTGATTCATTAATCTTAACTTGATTGATCTTATTGATCCACTACAGTTTTAATTAAATGTTTTGTGATGTATCAAGAGAATCTTACCCATATATCAAGGGGCTTTTTATTTTTTGACAATATGCTGAGTAAAAAGAAAAAGAATCATTATATTTTAACTTTTATTGTTCCAGATGTATAAAATACTGACTGAATAAGAGAAAACATGTTTTCTTACAGATTACTAAATTGATAAGACATAACAGAACAGGTTAAATTACAGGATTAAAACAAAAAGATTAATAAATGATGTGAAAGACTAATTATTTCAATGTCCAGAGATATAAAACTGTCCTATTGCTCTGAAATACTGTCAGACTATTTATTTATTTATTTTTTTTTTAATGAAGTGGATTCTAACTGTGAGATAGCTTTTTGTTTTGTACTGTAATCCAACAATCTGGTGAGAATGACTGCTGTTACTGGGGCTTTTTGAACAATTGGTTCTGGTTGCTTTCAGAGGAATCTTAAATCACAAAGCCTTTCCTACTATGCTTATTGCTAGCATGTTTTCCTCTACTAGTTTTTTTTTTTTCTATCATATCCTCACCTCTCACAAGATGGAAACCATTTTAGGTTATAAGATAAGGAGTTTATCGAGTGTTTATATTTACAAACAGAAGCCCATAAACTGGCAATCCGTTTATCTTTATTAGAGCAGTATGACTAAATAATTGTAAACTGGACTCTGGCTTAATTCTATAGCCCCATTACACTGCCCTTTTCAAAATACGCCCAGATGTCGGTCCAAACACGGTATCCGAGATAACCAGTAAAATGTAAATGGCGCATAAACTGAACCAACATTACCAAACACAACTGAACAGCGCTAAACTGTTTACTAGTTCATCAGTAGGGCTCCCGAGGTTCAGTTCTGGCCTCAGTTCTTAGATAACAAAGGGGATATGAACAGACTTTGCATCATCACCTTACAGTTAGCCTCCGTAATCATAAAATTTCGAACCAGTCATAAAATACTAGCTTCCTACCGTTGCCACACCATTTCAAGTGATGATTTATGAACCTCAACGTCTGCAATCGTTGTTTCTCATTTTTTGTAATTAGACTATGGTTTTTGCATTGTATCCAACTTCCCAAAAAAGCCAACACTGTGAAGCAAAATCACCAAAGGCTGCCCTCTTAGCCTGACTCTCCAATAAACAACAAAATCTCACATTTACAAACCAAACTTTCTGAATGTTATGGTGTCGCTTATTGATTTGTCATGGTTTACCTCTAGAGCCGAAGTAGTACTGTAGATGCGTCACTAGGATCAGCGAACGAGAGCTACTACCATGATGTGTAACGGTAGTAAGGAACCGAATATACGCGGATCACTGATCAAGCTCAGTCGAACTCTGTTTTCAAAGAGTAGTGTAAATGGGGCCTATCTCTAACTGGTAGCATGTCTCACACTGATATTCCTTGTAAATATATGTAAGGCTCTGTTTAAAAATATGCAACAGCTCTGGTGGACGTAGTAACATAACAGTGAAATTCCCTTTGAAGCTGATGTCATCAGATAAATTGATGGAACAGATTTTATCTACTCAGTCATTAATAGACGAATTAATTCTACATTGAATATATGTTTACATCCTTAACTCAGAATATCTGTATCTGTCTTCATTAAAATCTCTTATATACAATGATATTATAGAAACACTCCTTCTATCTGCTTCTGTTTAAAAGTTTATGTAACCCATTGTTTTAGTATTACTGGGTCAAGTTGTTCTCATGCCTGTTCTCAACTATTGTTGGAGTAATATCACTTAATCAAGGCCTATTCTAAGGCCCCGTCCCACACGAAGTCAAACGAACACGCAAACGCTAATATTTCCAGACGCTTGTCTTAAAGGCGAGACGTAAAATAAATGTGATCGACCACATGAATGCATGAAAACGCTGCAAAATGTATCCCAGGCCTGTAAGTGGCCTTTGTGGTGCCAAAAGCAAAAATAAGCTTAAAACAGGCAACGAAATGTTGGGCATGCACTTGTTCTTCCTGGAATATTCCAGAAGAAGAAGATTCTGTTGTAAATGACAGCAGGGTGAAGTAGCATGAGCAGCAACCATTCAACACAGTCACCGAGCCATTGTTGTTTGTGATACTGTGTCGGCGCATGATGTGTTTAGAAGCGGCACGCTATGACGCATGCATGTAAAAAAAAATGCGGTCAGACCTTAAAGGTGGAAACGCCAAAAACGGCGTTTTCAAAATCTTCCCCACCTGAAGGCTTAATAAAAAAAAGATTGTTTACAGACCCCCGAACGCCCGACTTCGTATGGATGAGGCTGGTTTGAGGAAAAATTTAGCGTTTAGACCAGGGGTTTGACTTCGCACTACAAAATGGGTAGAAAATGTTTTTTTTTTTTTTTTGTTTTATCTACACTACCTGCACAAGTCAAGTAATGGAACCCTATCTATACAAACTAGTCATTGCGTGTTCTCACTTATCACCAGCAAGCAAGCAGTGGATGGGTCGGTCCAATGTTGGCGCATAGTTCAACTTTCTGTGCTTATGACTTACAAAAACTTTTTTATAACTTTGAGTGATTCACCAATGAGGTGACATTCAAGGTCGGATGAAAGTTTGGATATCTAAACATTACCAGATTTACTGGGAATTGGTTTATTTTATACATTTTTAACATGACCCAGTTACCACTATATTTAGAAACATACTATAACATTAACATGCATTAAATTTACTGGATTCCCAAATTTGTTAATGGTTTGGACTGTTCTGCTAGAATTAGAAGTAATATTGAAGGTTTTTACCTATGAGGAAGTCATTTAAATTGCATCAGTTTAGTTTCTTGGTTATATAGCATTGCTAGTCAAAATCTCCTGAATGACAAGCGTGTTTAGGTGGCCCATTGGTTGCGTGCATTACCTATTTACGAGGCATTAGTCCTCCTGCATTGGCCAACCAGGTTTAGGTCCTTTGCCATTATCTCTCTCCCCTGTTAGCCCACTATACAAAAAAACATTCCACTAGTGCTGTAAAACCTCTAAAAAATGGCAAAGGCCAGCAAATTTTCAAAGAATCTTCATGAATGTGTCTGGAAAATGAAACACATCTAAGCTAACCTACCAGTGGCATCTCTCACCATGGCAGCACCAGGAAGTGAGGCGATAGTCTTCCGTCGAGAGCGCCAGCGTTTAGATTGACGAGCTGTGCTGGCCCGGCACAGCATGAGGAAGTAACCCCACCCCACCCAGCTTCACTCATTGGCTCTCCTCTCAGGTATGATGTGCATGTAGCAGTTGTTGGGGGTATCTCTGTTGGGTCGAGCATTTCACTAAGTCGTTCTCTTTCCTTCTCCTCCACATCAACATTGTGCATAAGTGCACTGTCTATGACTTCAAACAAAACATGACCTCATTACTGGCGTGCACTATGTTTCCTTGCCCTATTTTCCCAACAACCCTTCTTTACCTCCCTGTTATTTTTTCCATTTTATCTTTTAATGTCTGTTATTTCAACCATCAAAGGGTGAAATCCTTCAAAAACAAGGTTTGATTCCCCAACCTGATGCCGAGTGTCTATTGTTGTTTGTTTCACAAACTAGAAGCTCCTGCTGTTTTCTTTATAGTTTTAAAGGAAAACATCTCTGTTAGATTAAATTAGCATACAATTGAACAGAAATTAGTGGTGGGCAATATGTCTTAAAATCTATTGTTTTCCCATCAAACCTGATTCTTTGTTTTTTCTCTACCTTGAATTTCATAATAAAAGTGATAAAATGGAATGCATCACTTTTATTTTCAATCCCCTTCTAGGAGGTGACCTTAATTTAAATGGCAAAGAAATTCAAGATGTAAAACATGCTTTTTTAAAATATTCATATTTTCACAATAAACTATTCAAATAAAACACTCAAAGGTCCCCTAAATGCAAAAGATTTTTAAATAACACCAAATGTGCAACAAAATAAGTTGTACAAAATTTCTCTCTTTTTTTCTTTTTTTTTTTTTCCCCTAATTATTTCCTATTTATGACCAGCCTGTTGTATATTTGTATGTATTTTTTTTTCTCTCTCCATTAGACATGAAACTATTTGTCATTACCAAGGTACACACATAGTTTATAATGGTACAGATCCCAAACAACAAAAATGTCATTTCCATTCCATTTTTAGGATGTTTTAGGATGTCAAATTAAGCTATATGTTTGCTGTATTACAATAATTGGTTTAACTGGCTTTAAAAAATTGGTGAAAAAGAACTTTACCTCTCTTACAGGACAAACAACTTTGTCTCATTCTAATCACAAAACACACACACACACAACAGCTGATAGGGAATCAACATGAGGGGTTAAGCAGCTGAGGCTTAGTCAGGCAGTCTACCTGAGCAGACTGCCTGACTAACTCAACTAGTATCCAGAAGGCGCATCTTCGCGTGTTTACCGTCTAATTTAATTAATTTTTTTAATGGTAATGCATGTTTAGGGATTGCATTATTATAGCCCTAATGATCTCTGGAAAGGTCACCAGTACAGTGTTTGCCATGGTGTTTTTAAGCATCTTATTTCCACTCATCTGAAATCATTTTGTAACTATAGTTCCCCTTTCAACTTTTATATGCAGCTTCTAATTATGGACACCCTGTCTTAACTGGATGTTTGTATCCTGCTGACAACCAATAGCACCTTTACAGTTTTAAATTAGAAAACATCCACATTTTTAATCCACATGGAGAACATGGACAGTTCTTCAGTCCGTCTGCTTGATTCCCCCTTTGCAGGCGATCTATTTCTCTTGTTGCTGTCTCCTGAGCTCCTATTTCTACTTGCTGAAACTTCAAAAATGTCAAGCAGGATAAACAAGTTGCTTGCAGCCTGCCAGGGGTCAATAAACTTGCAAGGACTCTTTCTTCCACAGTCCCTCACTGCCTATGCTTTACTGACTTTCTTAGGATTTTCTCATTTGATTATGTGTTTCCTATTTATCAGCAGAATTTCTCCAACTTTGTGCAAGGCTGGTCAGAGTTGGCAGACACACACACTGTTAACATGCATGTGGTGTTTATTCAATGTGGACTTTGAAATGTTTTTAAGTTTAAAAAATATCTTATACAAAAAAAAGCATTTAATTAGTTTTTTGGCCATCAAAGTAGATTCTGGTCTAATTCTATAGAAAAGAATTGTGTTTCAAAATAGATTGTTTCTGTTATGCTTGATTGAGTTTTTGTAATTAGCATTTATTTTTAAAACTTAGTTACTTGTAAATATATATATAAAAAAAACAATACAATGAAACTGAATACAAAATCAAAATACAAATCCTGATATTTCAAATTCAAAATGTTCCTAAGCATACAAACCATTAAATTCATGTACACTAACCATATGAAACACAGGCATCAGACAGTCAGACACAAGTCAGATTACAGTACACAAAGTTTTTTTGAGACACATTTCGCTTTTTCAGAGATCCATGTTTTTCTGTGTATCTGCTGCCTTCAAATGCTGGTGAAAAGGTGGGTCATTTAGTCTAAGCGGCTCTTCTACCACTGATATTATTTCAATCTATACTTGTGCAGAACTGGAAAAGACAAAATTCTCTGTGGAAAATGGTGTAGATCAGCATCCCTTGGATTATAACGCATACATCTAGATCTACCTTTTATTATGCTAAAGCTGTCTATTTACATGCATTTGTGAGCTGTACAGAAATAATAATGGGTTAAAGAAATGGCCACTAGGTGGCTAGGAAATAAGCAGTTAATCTGAGACACATGAAGAATCAGATATTTTGCGACCCAAGGGGGCAGTACATGCAATTCACAACAGACTTTTTTTTTTTGGTTAGTAGTCTTGTGACTTTAGGTTTAGGTATTCATTTTATTACATTAGATTAACATATAATCCTGTTAATTTGGGATTAGTAGATAGACGGGTGAGGAGACTCCATCGTAGCAGGCGTTAAGAGTCTAATTATGACTGATCCACGGTTTCTGTTGTAACACCAGTTCAGGAAGTCAGACTATGGCCTGCTACTCTCTGTTGCTCCCCTCTTCTCACGTGCAGTGGTGCAGGACCATCAATACATTTCCAAACCAAACACTCTTGAAGAATCCTAGATAGTCACAAGACAAAGAACCTAACGGAAACAGAACCAATGGTAAATTGTGTTACTCCATTAAATAAATAGAGGCAAACCCATTTTAATTTAATCAAAAGTCTTTTTCATATTTTAACAGGTTTTTAATCAAAAGTAGTATTTTTTCAATAGCTTCCAGCAGCTTCTGGGACCCACTGAACCAAAATACATGGCCGATTCGATGGATCAATAGAAAGCTTAAAATGGAATAAAAATGAATGTGATTATTCCGTTCAGTCTAGTAGAATAATTTTGCAAATTTTGAGTCAGTGGGTCACACTTGACCTGGAAGTTGGAGTAATTGTTAAAGGGATTATCAGATCAATATCTTTTTGTGTTTCTGCTTTCATATTTATCCGTTCAGCTCCAATCATGTAAAGCTAAATACAGTTTTGTCCCTCAATTGTTTCTCTGTTTGTAGAAATAATCCCACCACTTATTTCATCCCCCTCTACCCTGTCCCTCCAACAGTCTTCAGGAGGCTCTCAGCCAGGCCTCCCAGCCTTCTTCCTCCCTGGTGAAAACTCAGCCATCCAGAACCCGTCCCAGGTGACGGTGCTGGGCGCAAGTGTGTCCCCTGCTGGCCAGGAGCGGAGAGCACACACATTTGGAGGGTTCTCAGGACAAGGCCTCTACTGTAGAGCCACCAGCTTACAAGATGACTTTGGTAAGAAGCAAATTAAGAGCAGTGAATAAAAAAGTGTGTATGAGTGGGTGGAATAGGTTTACATATACAGTGAGCTATTTTGCAAGTTCTCCCACTTAGAAATCATGGAGGGGTCTGAAATTGTCATCATGGGTGCATGTCCACTGTGAGAGAAATGATCTAAAAAATAAAATCACAGTATATGAAGCGGTAATGAAAATAGGTGACCCCAATGCGTCCATGGAGCATAATATACTCTCATGGCAGCAGTATCATCCTGTGATGCGAAGCGGGTCATCGTTTGCGGTAAGATGGATGAAGGTAAATACTCAGTGATCCTTAAAAGAAGCAGTCAGAGGTTGAAGAAGGTTTGAGACAGAGGCAGAGGTTCACCTTCCAGCAAGAAAAAAACCCTAAGAATGCAGAAAGAAGCTACTAAGGAATAGCAGCCCATTGTTGTTTTATCACTTTATATCTTAATTAAAAAAGGTTGAAGCTATTTGTTGAACTGACAGGATCTAGGGGTGGGAATATTTTTATGCAGTAATGTAAGCATTTTGCCTTGTGTCCTGTGTTTAGGCTTTGTCCTCATGATTTTTTAGGTGTTTTGTCTGATGCATTTCAAAGTGGAGTTTGAGGACCTGGTCCGCGGTCATGGCTGTCTCAGTCCATCATAGGAAGCACCTATTATTCACGGTTGGTGGGCTGTGGTAATCAGTTAAAGCCCATTGGTATACATGCTCCATTTATTGTGGTTGGTTATGACTGGAAGCTGATAGTTGTCCCCACTCCAGTGTTGATTTTAAGCTTTGATCCACAGCTGAACACATTGATATTTTTTCTGCAGATACGCTGAACACTGATTGTGGTTTTCTTCACCATGGAGAAACAAATGGAATAATCAGAGAGGAAGTCAGGAACCCAAATGTTTTAAATAAAAAGGCTGCATACTGAGTACTTCTTTCTTTTACTATATGGGTCCTATCTTAATACTTGTATCCTTAAACCTTTAACCTCATGTCCCATCTATTGCGTCTTTCTTTCTTTCTTTCTTTCTTTCTTTCTTTCTTTCTTTCTTTCT
>JAGKQL010003895.1:0-10206 GCA_018398635.1 Cyprinodon brontotheroides | reverse complement strand
GATACAAGGATATTTTTTTCCATTTTTGCCCGATCCGATTTAGTTAAATGCTTAAAACAAAAGGCAGGAGGTTGCAGAGCAGAGGAGATGCAAAGAAGAACAGAGTCAATGTTTTCTTTAATCGCTACATGCAATAGATATTAAAACTGTTTTGATATGTGAAAAGGATAGAGAAACAATTTCTTGGTTTATATGACTTAAAGAGTATTATAAATGCCTGGTGGAAAAACAAAAAAATGTCCAGTATGAAGTTTCCAGTTTTACTGAGCAGTTCATTGCTGCTTGCAAGGTTTCAATCTTGAACTGTATTTTGTTTAGCCTCTGTTTAGTCTGAAATTACACATATCTATATAGTATTGCAGCAATTTAGTAGAACAATGCTAATCTCATAACAAAGCAAAAAAAGAGTAGAAGCGAGACATGGCATTCCTTCTCTTTTCTCAAAACTTTGGTCTCATCTCCCACACACTATCCACTCTAGGGTTAAGGGCCAAAGATCACATGCCTTAAACCATCACAATATGCATTTTCTTTCTTTTAACAAGGAAAACGATAAACCAAAACTTACATTCCCAGTCTTAATCTAAAATTACAAAGACCACTTTTCCAGAACAAATGTATCTTGATATACTGTACCAACGCTGAGTATACTATACAGGACTACGATTACACAAATGATTGGTGTTAAAAACCTAACCAAATTTTATAGGCAAACAGAGTCACACTCAAGGTATTAAAGGAATACATGTAAAATCATAACCAAATGGATGGTACAGTGCAAAGAAACGTGTGCAAAATACAAACTGGAGTCCCTGGGGTTAAAATGGGAGCTCCCAGGGTGGTGAAGAATGAAAGAGCTAAGATCCTGTGGGACTTCCAGATATAAACAGACAACATGGTTGTGGCCAATCAGCTGGACATTGTGATCACTGATAAGCAGCAGAGGACAGCCCTAGTGATTGATGTGGCCATCCCAAGTGTTGTAAACATGAGGAAAGAGGAATGTGAGAAATTTGAGAAATACCAAGGCCTTGGGGAAGAACTAACAGCCTGGAAGGGGAAGGCAGCGGTAGTGCTCGTGGTCATCAGAGCACCGGGGGCAGTAACCACGACACTGTAGAAGTGACTTAAACATATACCTGGAAAGATATCATATATCTTAGTCCAGAAAAGAGCAGTTATAGGGACAGCTACGATACTGCAAAGAACCCTCAAGCTCCCAGGCTGAAATAAGAAAGAATGCATGTAAAGAGAGAACATAAAACATTAGACAACACAGAATATATACAGTAACTCCAACAAGTTTCCTCCCACACCAGTATTAGATGAGAGGGACAGACAACAGAGGAGATAACAACAGCAAAAACAGACAATCAAAGTAAACATCAAGAAAAAACTTCAAGAGCAGCAGCTATAGGCAAAACCTATGGTGATTACACAGTAATATTCAGGGTTTAAATATATATATCTGTAGCTGCAGCTTAGAATTTAATTTTTATGTGTACCCATGAACCCAGGAATTTGGTTCCAGGTGTTTACAGTATATGCATGAGCCTGATCATGAATAAAGGATTTACAAGGCTTCTTAAGAAGGAAAGTATGCTTAATAGCAGGTGTGGGCGGCCTCAAACTCACCCAACAGGGCTCCGGACAGAAAAAGTGGCAACGCCAGCCCCAAATACTGGGACACAAGGAGGGCAGGCATAGTGATGGTCGCATCCATCAGACAAGGGCATACAGTACATGAGCACCCGGAGCCCCACCTGGAAAAAATCCCAAAGGAGATCTGTCCCTGATGGGCCTGACAACTCAGGCCATAGTTTCGAGGTCCCACAGGGCCACAGCAGTGAGCCCATAGGCTCCGCTGGTGGTCATTCATGCTCAAGCTGGACCTGGATGAGAGGGGTGCAGCACCCCCTAGTGGGGACCCCTCATGGCCAGCAGACACATCATGGCAGCCACCAGGAATGAGACAGCACCCTAGAGAACCAGCAACGTGCCAGCAGACAGGCACCTGACAAAGGCAACGAGCATAAGAAGAGGGAGGGGGCAGGCCCTGCTCATACTTGGGGCCTAGGATGTTCAGTAGGTAGGGCGGAGGAAGCAAACACCCAACCTGACAATTAGACACAAATAAAAAATTTTAAAAATGAAAGCAGTTTTATTGAATGGAGCCACATACTCTCTCTTGAGACAGCAGCACACAAAAGTCTATAGAGTATTTGAAATTCCAACAAGTCATTTGGACGGCATGACTATGAAAAGCTGTCCCCTCATCACAACACTAAACAGTTAGAACTGAGCGGCTTACTAGGAATAAGCAGGGAAAAGTCCAACACTTTAGTACAACAACAATTAATAAAATATTTTGTTTTGTTTTATAGCTGCTTAACTGTTAGAAGGCTTTTTAATCTGACAAATGAGGTCCACGAGAACATATATTCTCATTAAATGAGTATGAATGTACCACTGTAAAATATAATGGAGGACCTGGAAACAAGGGAACCTTATCTAAGCATAATATCTGAAATAGAAATGCTTAAATAAGAAAACTAAGAGCTTGCAAAAACCACTTTAGCCAACCATTGCGGTTTCAGGGATTTTGTAAAAACGATTTATAACATTGGATTTTTTTTACCATATTTATTAAATGGACTCAAATTTAAAAAAAGGGTTTTAGTGTGTTGGTGCAGCAACATTTATTGTAGGTTTTACACACAACTTTACTATTTTCATCCATCCAAAATGAAGTACACTGTAAATTTTTTTATTTGAATAAGTGGTAGTCTTTGATTGGCTTTTGATTTGACTGATTCTACATTATGAACTTATTCAGGTTTGTTAAAGAAGAGCTTGCCTAGGATCTGCCTGCATAGCTGTTCCAACATCGGCACGGAACTCAGTTTCAACCTTACATATGCTTCATCTTTTATTGAGGAAATAACTTCCTGGACAGTGTGAAATTCAACCTGGTAAACTCACACGAAGTTTATTTCTAATTAGAAGACATGTATTGCCAGGCTGGGTTAGTCTTTGGCTTTTAGACTTCTACAGGAAACATAGGGCTTTATTGATGCTAAATGAATAGGAGTACTGTTTAGGAGTTGTCCCCCCCCCATGAGCTGACACTACAGCACTACTAAAGACCTGGAAGATGGAAGCCCAGTACGAAAAGCCAGGTTCATTTAACCTGTCCTTTATGAGCAAGATTGAAGACTGGTGCTTCTGATGAAGTTCAAGTTGCGATGATGGAGGAGGGGGCTGGAGGTTGGGTTGAAAATGGGTTATCTGGGCCGAGTGCACTGGCGCATTCAGCTTAGCCGTTTTAGGAGCAGATAAGTTGATAGATTGGAGGCCTTTTAATATGAACTTTGGATGCTGATTGCCTTGATGTAAAAGAGTAATCAGTTTCTTCAGTTGAACTTCCACCTAGGCTTCATTTCATCAAACCCCATAAAAGCAGATAATGCACAAAAAGGATTCCCTTTTAAGCCTAACATTATCTAAACCATTGGTAGATTTCTGTTACCAGTAATGTTTTAATTTTATCAAAATGTTTCTTCTGGCTGGAAGTAAGTTTCGGTTAGATTTAGAGAAGTTAACGCTGGGTCCTTAGTTACGTATCTGAGTAATAGATTAGGAAAGTATATATAATACTATACCAGGGGTGTTCAATAAGTAATGCCCCTCGCCCACTTCCAGATGTTTGATCAAGCTGAAATTTTGCATGTGAAGTATTTTAAATCTCTATAGATTAAATAGCAACATTACAGCTCTGAACTAGTTGTGGTTTCTGATTTACTGGTGTTAAAAATGAGTCAAGTCTGAGTTTTTGCATTTGAAACAACGCACACAACGGGAGACTTTTGATCAAATTAAAGTAACTTAAAGTGATCAATGTCCCATAATATAACCTTGTAAAACATTTAGCAAGGTCATATAACGGGCATCATCACCATAAGTTGCTTTAATTTTATCAAAAGTCTCCCGTGGTGCGAGTCCGGATCACTGCTCGACAAGGCTTAATTTCAGAGTTTACTCAGTTCAAACACATGTAAGTCAGAAACCACAAATAGTTCAGAGCAATTTAATTTGCTACTTAAAGGAAAAATTCGGTTTTAAATAATTTTTAGCCCATTTTCTGTAGTGTCCAGATGAAATCGAATGAAGCACACCAAAATTTTGACACTGGTCCTGTCTGCTATTAAGTCGCCCATGCAGAACTGTCCCTGGCTGCTTCCAAAGAATGGCTTCATAGAGCATGTCCTATGAAGTGTCCTTAAAATAAATATAACAAATAAATAAATGCCCCCAACCGCCGTCGCCCCCGCTTTCACTGACTTTAACCTGAGTTATTACGTTGAAGTTTCTGGCCCCTCAGCATTTTATCTCAATTGTTAGAACTAGCGTGGGAAACTGTCCAGAACTGAAAATATATATACAGCTTCCTCAAGATTCCTCGGAGTGGCAGAGCCTCGGGGACGCTACGCTTCGATAGTCTTTCGCAAAGGCCCGCAGCTTTTGCTTAATTTCTGTGTACTCCTAATGTCGACTGGTGCTAACGCTCTGTTAAACACTTTAAAAATGACTGAAATGGAATACTAAAGTGTCCGACTTCTCTGAGGAGACATATTGGGACTTTGAGTTTGACGCAGTAGAGGATACCGGCCGCCAACCAGTGGTCTGGAGTGTCAACGCTCAGATTGTGGTTTGAGAGGGCGGCGCTTTGTGACGGCGTGCCTGGGTCCGCGATTGTGATTGGTTGGGAAGAAGCAGTGACTAGCATAAAGCTACATGCTAGGCTACAATGAGAAGGAAGGAAAACTGCGTTTCTTTTTTATCGAACTTTTATCGACCCTCTTTTTTTCTATTGCGCCACACGTCTATCGATCGATATATATCGTTATTGAATTATCGCCCAGCCCTAGGCATTATCACCATAAGCTACTTTAATTTAATCAAAAGTCTCCCGTGGTGTGAGTCCTTTCCGATAGAAAAACCGGATCACTGCTCGACACTCAACAGGCTCCATTTCAGACTTTACTCAGTTCAAACACCTGTAAGTCAGAAACCACAATTAGTTCAGAGCTGTAATTTGCTTCCTAATCTATACAGATTTAAATAAGGTCAAATGCTACATTTCAGCTTGATCAAACATCTGGAAGTGGGTCAGGGGCATTACTTATTGAACACTTTTTACCAAAGCATAATAGAGAAAATATGCAAAAGGCTGTACAGCAATGCTAAAATGGTGTCTTGTGTGCACAAAATTGAACTTAGATCCTCAACACAGGGGAGTTACCTACATTGGTAAGACATTAATAACAACTAAATAATCAAATTACAAAGAGAAATGAAAAACAAAAACTTTAAAAGCCATGGATCAGCATGATTTTCTTTAAGGCAACAGTTTTTTTCCTTTGAATAATCTAAATCTATAATGTTATGAAAAGTTGTTTTCTGTTAACTGTAAATTAAACCAAAAGCCCCAATAGTTTAGATAGTTTATCTATTTATGCTTTTGATGAACTAATTTGTTGAATTATGGTAGATAACTACAAATAGCAACCAATAGCAGTTGTTGATCATCACAGTAAAAGTAGCTGAGATAATTTATTATATTTCTGAAAATGATTAACCTTATACCTCTTATTGATTTAAACTATTTGTGTGAGTTGTTCTTTGACAATATGCTCTTGTACTAATTATATACAACTTTGGATCCCTTGCAGGATTGTTTAACTGTGACTAAAAGCAAGACCGCATAATGTGTCAGCCATCTGCCTGGTTCCCTCTGGCTGTGTTGAAACATTGTAGAGAGAGAAGAGCAATGAGTCAAAGAGACAAAAAAAAAAACAACAAAAAACCCTGAAACCTTACACAAAGGAGGGTTGAAAAAAATTACCAGAAAAAATAATTGCCAGATGGGGCTGCAACTTTTGAGTATAAAAGTACACTTGTTTGCAGTATGTTGTATTATTAATATTTAAGCTTACTGTTCATTTTTTCATTGTCATTGTTAGGAAACCAAATAAATAGCAGCCATTTTAACTGTACCAATGGGCAAAACATTGATATTTGACCATTCCTAAGAATGTTTATTAAAAAAATATCTTTTAGGATTAAAGGAAGGTAGTGTTAATGTGACTGAATGATTGCTTCAATATCTATAGCAGGCATAAGCTACAGTTAAACTAAATTTGGTGATAGTGATTACTGTTGATTTTAATTATTCGATCTACAGATATATGTCACTAAGGAAACATCTAGGTAGAAAAGACTGCCCATAAGGAAATTTTGTCCATTCTTCTTTATACTTGTGTTCATGTTTAATGAAATTTGCATACTCATACTTTTGTGCCGTTCTCTTACTGGTTCTATCAGAAAAATTCTGTTAGATTAATTATTGGACTTTGACTGGGCTATTGCAACATTGTGATTCTCTCACTTTTCTGACAATTATATAATTATTTATTCAAATAATATACTTTTCTTAATAGTCAAGGAAATAAGATGGTTTTAAATTATATTTCTACAATTATGTAATTCAAAATAGCACCAATACATGATGCAGTTGTGAATACTTTAGCACTATAATTTAACATTATCAATTGATAGCATTGTTATTTACAAAGTAGGCCCTCCTGCATTGATCAGATACATAACTAATTTTATGGGATGACAGTGGCCTAGCCAAACAACCGACTTTGTAAATGCCTTACCTCATGTTGCTGAAGCACCAGCCTTCCATCCTAAGAAGACAAACAAGTAAAAAGGTTTTCATACAAGGGTCATATATAGTTATATAATTTGCCCCGCAACTTGGAGGGTTGTCAGTTCACCTGGCTCCTTGGCTTCTTCTTTTAAGTGTCGTGTGTCCTTGGACGGGACAGTTCACCTGCATTGCCTACCGGGATTGCCCAGGGCAGCTGTGGCTGCATGGTTGCCACTATCCAGTGTGTGAATGGGTGAACTGTAGTGTAAACCATTTTCGGTCAAATCTCCTGACTTAAAAACACTATATAAGTACAAACCATTTGCCCATAAGAAGTCAAAAATCTACTATAAAAACTGTAAAAGAAATAAAATTATATGGGGAAGTACGTACGCCTTCGCACCACCAAAACAACCTTTTTTTTTTCCTGTGCTTTATATTGAAAATAAGGTTGGCGCTGCGCTAAAGCTGCGGTGTCACATGAAATAGAATGGCTCAATACACAATAGCAAGCAGTTATTAAGCATTATTCAAGCGACTCTCTTTACCTTGAAGTCCAAGGATCTTGAGCTGCTCTGACATAGAGGCTCCTCATACACGTTATGTTTCAACGTCATTCACTATTCAGAGCCAGTTCCATAACCCCATTGTGTGCTTTTTTAAAAGACGCTTCATAAATGTCTGTGAAACTCTCTTAAATCAATGTGAAATTTTTCAGAGTTGACTGAATGTGTATTTCCCGGAAAGCCTAGCTCCTTCTCGGTGGGAATGTCATAAAAAAGCATAGAATCAGATTTTTTTTATTCAAACCTTGGGTAATAATTATTTAGTCACTCCACTTCTGGTTTCCATTTATACCAAATAACCCCCTTTACTCCTGGTGCTCACAGTGAGTGTCACTAAATGTCTTGTGCATTGAAGTAAAGTGCAGTAATTTGGAACCTGACATGGAAATCCAAACCTCTGCTCCTTGCTCCTTTTCTCTGATGCTTCAATAGAAAATGCCATTTTGACAACTTGAATGCCTATAGTACTTTTTGGTACCAGTATGCTGAACATATTTATGAAATTATTTGGATAATCAATATGTTTATGTGCACATTTCATGGGTAAGAACCTCATCAGAATATGGGCTTTCAAAGATGCACTTGCACCATTGTATTTCTACAAACAGTTACCACAGTTTTCATAGATTTAAAGGGGACACCATGACTCCTCCAAATTAACTTCTTGCCATGTCTTTTGATAACTTTGTACCTTATTTTCATTTTCTCTATCCTACATGGGAAGACATCAAAGGGGAACGAAAGTTTTTTTTACATTAGGACCTTGATTTTACCTTATTACATCATGTTCTACTTACCCGTATGAGTTTTGTGTAATTTGGAGCAGTTCTGAAGATATTCGGTTAGGTTATCTTACATACACACTCCGCTTTGTTTAAAAAAAATATATAAATATAAAAAATATAACCGTGGATGTCTGGGGCACAGTGATTCGCCAACATGTTATGAATGCTGGCGTACCATAAAAAATTTATAATGAACAGTCTACTTTGCGTTTTCAACTCGTTGCCCATAGGAAGACGTTACTTGGATATAACCTAACAGAATATCTTCAGAACAGCTCCAAATGACAAAAAACTCATATGGGTGAGTAGAACATGATGTAATAACGTAAAATCAAGGGCCTTATGTAAAAAAATACGGCGTTCCCATTTAAGATTGTCAATCTATATTGAAAAATATGTTAGTTCATCTAAAGAATTAAGAATTTTTAGATCATTGTTTCCTTCTTGCTGTGTCCCCTGAGTTTCAAACTAGCTTTACTGTGGACAATAACACTGGATTTCCAATATTTTTATTTTATTATTGGTAAAGCTACACCAAATAACAAATTGTGTCAAAAGTCAAAATCTGAAACAACTCTATTATGCTTAGGGCCCAAATTGGTCATACACTATGCAGAATAATTTTTTTATATTACTTTCATTCAGAGAGAAGTAAGTTCCTGATGGAAAAAACAATAGAAATCTATTAGAGCCAATTTTAAAGATAAATTTTTTATTAACCCACAATTTTGTTGTATTTATGGAATGCATTTAAACAATAATGATAACTTTCCAAACAAAAATCACTGCTAAAGTATTTGTCATGACAGGAACAAACCCTTTATATATTTATAATTGCTGGCCAGCATTTGCATGTTTCTACTGATTTTTTTGACAGTTTATCTTCGAACATGAGCTCTGAGACTTTGAGGTTAGAAGACATCTTTGCTATTATCCCAATCAATTACTCACTTAGAGATTGCTGAACAGTCTGAAATAGGGACTCTTGCTTGGCCACTTCAAAAAGTTAATATTGCTCTCAGTCAGTAATACATATTGGCCACACAGTAGTTGGCTTTACACCCAAATAAGCCAATAGTATAAATCATATTGGTCTTAACTGCATTTTTAGGGTTGCTGCATTCACTCGGATTCCCATTTGCATTTTTGGCAACATGCAAATAAGGACTTTCATTCCATTTTTAAAATCCCTTCATCTTTTTTTTTATTCACTCAATAATTGATTTTTTATTTAGAATTGTTTTAAATTTTGACTCGCTTTTATTAGTTTTTTGAGGAGCCTGATAATCGCCAAGTGCTGTATAATGATCTGAAAAATCCTTTGATATATCGTAAATTAAGATGATACTTGGGTCAAAGCTATGCAGTGTTGCTTTGAAAAAATATCAAGCATAGAAGAAGCAGCTACTGAACCAAAGAAAGATCCTTAGACAGAAGTCAGACCCTATATATTACAGTCTCCTCACATTTATACAGACTCTTACATATAAATCATATTTTTCCACCTCTTTCCTTTAGAAGCTGTCTAGTTCAGTCAGTCTATTAAACATGACGAGGAACGGCACGCCAACAGAACTAAATGTACATTTCTTACCCAACTACATTTACAAAATCTTATACAGAATACTCAATAGACTAACGGGCTTAGAAATTTGTTGCTCAAATAAAGTTCAGTTAAATTAATAGCATTAAATTAATGAATTTCAGAAAGCTGAAAGCAAGCTGCTGCTCTATGAAAATAGGCTATAGAATAGACTGAATGCACTCAAAAATAACTAAGTAAGGGTGATGGAAACTGATAATGCAAGCAATTATTATAATGTTTTGCTTTAACTATAGTTAATTGAGTATTTAATAGCAGTTAGTATCATAACTGCAGAAACTAGTACCAAATTAAAGACTTAAGCTGATAATCAAATTAAGGGCCTGTGCCTATCCCTTATAACAGCCTAGGAAGTCATCAACACTGTCATGTAAAAGCACCGACTCACACTTTGCCATGTGGTTCAAACCTAAAAAAATGTATATATATATATATATATACATTATCAACATCAGTCTAGATAGATACATAGATAGATAGATAGATAGA
The DNA here is from genome assembly GCA_018398635.1 of Cyprinodon brontotheroides. Classification (NCBI taxonomy): domain Eukaryota; kingdom Metazoa; phylum Chordata; class Actinopteri; order Cyprinodontiformes; family Cyprinodontidae; genus Cyprinodon; species Cyprinodon brontotheroides. The sequence continues at coordinate 48 of JAGKQL010003895.1, read as the reverse complement.
TGATAGATAGATAGATAGATAGATAGATAGATAGATAGATAGATAGAT
>JAGKQL010003894.1:0-17419 GCA_018398635.1 Cyprinodon brontotheroides | reverse complement strand
AGAAAGAAAGAAAGAAAGAAAGAAAGAAAGAAAGAAAGAAAGAAAGACGCAATAGATGGGACATGAGGTTAAAGGTTTAAGGATACAAGTATTGGAGATAGGACCCATATAGTAAAGAAAGAAGTACTCAGTATGCAGCCTTTTTATTTAAAACATTTGGGTTCCCTGACTTCCTCTGATTATCTCCATTTGTTTCTCCATGGTGAAGAAACCACAATCAGTGTTCAGCGTATCTGCAGAAAAAATATCAATGTGTTCAGCTGTGATCAAAGCTTAAAATCAACACTGGAGTGGGGACAAGTATCAGCTTCAGTCATAACCAACCACAATAAATGGAGCATGCATAATGCCAATGGGCTTTAACTGATTACGACAGCCCACCAACCGTGAATAATAGGTGCTCTCCTATGATGGACTGAGACAGCCATGACCGTGACCAGGTCCCTCTCAAACCCACTTTGAAATGCATCAGACAAAACACCTAAAAATCACAGTGACAAAGCCTAAACACAGGACACAAGGCAAAATGCTTACATTACTGCATAAAAATATTCCCACCCCTAGATCCTGTCAGTTCAACAAATAGCTTCAACCTTTTTTAATTAAGATATAAAGTGATAAAACAACAATGGGCTGCTATTCCTTAGTAGCTTCTTTCTGCATTCTTAGGGTTTTTTTCTTGCTGGAAGGTGAACCTCTGCCTCTGTCTCAAACCTTCTTCAACCTCTGACTGCTTCTTTTAAGGATCACTGAGTATTTACCTTCATCCATCTTACCGCAAACGATGACCCGCTTCGCATCACAGGATGATACTGCTGCCATGAGAGTATATTATGCTCCATGGACGCATTGGGGTCACCTATTTTCATTACCGCTTCATATACTGTGATTTTATTTTTTAGATCATTTCTCTCACAGTGGACATGCACCCATGATGACAATTTCAGACCCCTCCATGATTTCTAAGTGGGAGAACTTGCAAAATAGCTCACTGTATATGTAAACCTATTCCACCCACTCATACACACTTTTTTATTCACTGCTCTTAATTTGCTTCTTACCAAAGTCATCTTGTAAGCTGGTGGCGCCCACAGTAGAGGCCTTGTCCTGAGAACCCTCCAAATGTGTGCTTCCGTTCCTGGCCAGCAGGGACACACTTGCGCTCAGCACTGTCACCTGGGACGGGGTTCTGGATGGCTGAGTTTTCACCAGGGAGGAAGAAGGCTGGGAGGCCTGGCTGAGAGCCTCCTGAAGACTGTTGGAGGACAGGGTAGAGGGGGATGAAATAAGTGGTGGGATTATTTCTACAACAGAGAAACACTGAGGGACAAAACTGTATTTTAGCGACATGATTGGAGCTGAACGGATAAATATGAAAGCAGCATTACACACAAAAAAAGATATTGATCTGATAACTCTTTAACAATTACCCAACTTCCAGGTCAAGTGTGACCCACTGACTCAAAATTGGTGCAAAATTATTCTACTAGACTGAACGGAATAATCACATTCATTTTTATTCCATTTTAAGCTTTCTTATTGATCCATCGACCGACACAGATTTTGGTTCAGTGGGTCTCGTAAGCTGGAAGCTATTGAAAAAAATACTTCATTTTGATTAAAAACCTGTTAAAATATGAAAAAGACTTTGGATTAAATTAAAATGGGTTTGCCTCATTTATTTAATGGAGTAACACAATTTACCATTGGTTCTGTTTCCGTTAGGTTCCTTGTCTTGTGACTATCTAGGATTCTCAAGAGTGTTTGGTTTGGAAATGTATTGATGGTCCTGCACCACTGCACGTGAGAAGAGGGAGCAACAGAGAGTAGCAGGCCATAGTCTGACTTCCTGAACTGGTGTTACAACAGAAACTGTGATCAGTCATAATCTGTGACTCTTAACGCCTGCTACGATGGAGTCTCCTCACCCGTCTATCTACTAATCCCAAATTAACAGGATTATATGTTAATCTAATGTAATAAAATGAATACCTAAACCTAAAGTCACAAGACTAATACCTAAACCAAAAAAAAGTCTGTTGTGAATTGCATGTACTGCCCCCTTGGGTCGCAATATCTGATTCTTCATGTGTCTCAGATTAACTGCTTATTTCCTAGCCACCTAGTGGCCATTTCTTTAACCCAATTATTATTTCTGTACAGCTCACAAATGCATGTAAATAGACAGCTTTAGCATAATAAAAGGTAGATCTAGATGTATGCGTTATAACTAAGGGATGCTGATCTACACCATTTTCCACAGAGAATTTTGTCTTTTCCAGTTCTGCACAAGTATAGATTGAAATAATATCAGTGGTAGAAGAGCGCTAGACTCAAATGACCCACCTTTTCACCAGCATATGAAGGCAGCAGATACACAGAAACATGGATCTCTCTGAAAGCGTGATTTGTGTCTCAAAAAACTGTAACTCTGTCTGTGTGCTTCATGTGATCTGTGAACATGAATTTAATGGTTTGTAAGCATTGGAACATTTTGAATTTGGAAATATCAGATTTGTATTTTGATTTTGTATTCAGTTTCATTGTATTGTTTTTTTTTATATATATATTTACAAGTAACTAAGTTTTGCACAAAATGCTAATTACAAAAACTCAATCAAGCATAACAGAAACAATCTATTTTGAAACACAATTCTTTCTATAGAATTAGACCAGAATCTACTTGATGGCCAAAAAACTAATTAAATGCTTCTTTTTTTTTGTATAAGATATTTTTTTAAACTTAAAAACATTTCAAAGTCCACGATTGAATAAACACCACATGCATGTTAACAGTGTGTGTCTGCCAACTCTGACCAGCCTTGCACAAAGTTGAGAAATTCTGCTGATAAATTTAGAACACATAATCAAATGAGAAAACGCCTAAGAAAGTCAAAGCATAGGCAGTGAGGGACTGTGGAAGAAAGAGTCCTTTTGCAAGTTTATTGACCCCTGGCAGGCTGCTAACTTGTTTATCCTGCTTGACATTTTTGAAGTTTCAGCAAGTAGAAATAGGAGCTCAGGAGACAGCAACAAGAGAAAATAGATCGTCTGCAAAGGGGGAATCGTTGGCAGACGGACTGAAGAACTGTCCATGTTCTCCATGTGGATTAAAAATGTGGATGTTTTCTAATTTAAACTGTAAAGGTGCTATTGGTTGTCAGCAGGATACAACATCCAGTTAAGACAGGGTGTCCATAATTAGGAAGCGTACATAAAAGTTGAAAGGGGAACTATAGTTACAAATGATTTCAGGATGAGTGGAAATAAGATGCTTAAAACACCATGGCAACACTGTACTGGTGACCTTTCCAGAGATCATTAGGGCTATAATAATGCAATCCTAAACATGCATTACCATTAAAAAAATTAATTAAATTAGACGTGTAAACACGCAAGATGCGTCTTCTGATACTAGCTGGTTAGTCAGGCAGTCTGCTCAGGTAGACTGCCTGACTAAGCTCAGCTGCTTAACCCTCATGTTGATTCCTATCAGCTGTTGTGTGTGTGTGTGTGTTTTGTGATTAGAATGAGACAAAGTTGCTTGTCCTGTAAGAGAGGGTAAAGTTCTTTCTTTTTTCACCAATTTTTTTAAAGCCAGCTAACCAATTATTGCACAGCAACATATAGCTTAATTTGACATCCTAAACATCCTAAAAAATGGAATGGAACATTTTTGCTGTTTGGGATCTGTACCATTATAAACTATGTGTGTACCTTGGTAATGACAAATAGTTTCATGTCTAATGGAGAGAGAAAAAAAAATACATACAAATATACAACAGGCTGGTCGATAAATAGGAAATAATTAGGGGAAAAAAATAAAAGAAAAAAAGAGAGAAATTTCTGTACAACTTATTTTGTTGCACATTTGGTGTTATTTTAAAATCTTTGCATTTAGGGGGACCTTGAGTGTTTTATTTGAATAGTTTATTGTGAAATATGAATATTTTAAAAAGCATGTTTTACATCTTGAATTTCTTTGCCATTTAAATTAAGGTCACCTCCTAGAAGGGGGGATTGAAATAAAAGTGATGCATTCCATTTTATCACTTTTATTATGAAATTCAAGGTAGAGAAAAACAAAGAATCAGGTTTGATGGGAAAAACAATAGATTTTTAAGACATATTGCCCACCACTAATTTCTGTTCAATTGTATGCTAATTTAATCTAACAGAGATGTTTTCCTTTAAAACTATAAAGAAAACAGCAGGAGCTTCTAGTTTGTGAAATAAACAACAATAGACACTGGCATCAGGTTGGGGAATCAAACCTTTAGTTTTGAAGGATTTCACCCTTTGATGGTTGAAATACAGACATTAAAAGATAAAATGGAAAAATAACAGGGAGGTAAAGAAGGGCTGTTGGGAAAATAGGGCAAGGAACATAGTGCACGCTCAGTAATGAGGTCATGTTTTGTTTGAAGTCATAGACAGTGCACGATGCACAATGTTGATGTGAGGAGAAGGAAAGAGAACGACTTAGTGAAATGCTCAGACCAACAGAGATACCCCCACAACTGCTACATGCACATCATACCTGAGAGGAGAGCCAATGAGCGAGCTGGGTGGGGTGGGGTTACTTCCTGCGTTGTGCCGCCGCCTCACAGCCTGCCGACGAAACGTGCTGCGTTCTCGACGGAAGACGATCGTCTCCTCACTTCCTGGTGCTGCCATGGTGAGAGATGCCACTGGTAGGTTAGCTTAGATGTGTTTCATTTTCCAGACACATTCATGAAGATTCTTGAAAATTCTGTTGGCCTTTGCCATTTTTTAGAGGTTTTTACAGCACTAGTGGAATGTTTTTTTGTATAGTGGGCTAACAGGGGGAGAGACATACGGCAAAGGACCCAAACCTGGGTTGGCCACGTAGAGGACTAATGCCTCGTAAATAGGTAATGCACGCTAACCAATGGGCCACCGAAACACGCTGTCATTCAGGAGATTTTGACTAGCAATGCTATATAACCAAGAAACTAAACTGATGCAATTTAAATGACTTCCTCATAGGTAAAACCTTCAATATTACTTAATTCTAGCAGAACAGTCCAAACCATTAACAAATTGGGGAATCCAGTAAATTTAATGCATGTTAATGTTATAGTATGTTTCTAACATAGTGGTAACTGGGTCATGTTAAAAATAAATAAATGTATAAAATAAACCAATTCCCAGTAAATCTGGTAATGTTTAGATATCCAAACTTCTCATCCGACCTTGAATGTATCACCTCATTGGTGAATCACTCAAAGTTATAAAAAAGTTTTGTAAGTCATAAGCACAGGAAAGCTGAACTATGCGCCAACATTGACCGACCCATCCACTGCTTGCTGGTGATATGAGAACACGCAATGACTAGTTTGTATAGATAGGGTTCCATTACTTGACTTGTAAAACAGTGTAGATAAAAAAACAAAAAAAAACATTTTCTACTTTCTACCCATTTTGTAGTGCGAAGTCAAACCCTGGTCTAACGCACAAATTTTTCACCAAAACCAGCCTCTCATCCATCACGAAGCCGGCGTTTTGGGGGTCTGTAAACAATACTTTTTTTTATTACCAAGCCTTCAGAGTGGGAAGATTTTGAAAAAGCGCCGTTTTCGGCGTTTCCACCCTTTAAGGTCACGACCGCATTTTTTTTTACATGCATGCGTCATAGCGTGCAGCCTCTAAACAAATCTTGCGGCGAGCACGAACTCTATCCTACAACAACAATGGCGCCCGTACTGTGTTTGAAGATAGTTTTCTGCTCATGCTACTCACCCTGCTGTCAGGCTTACAACAGAATCTTCTTCTTCTGGAATATCTCCAGGAAGAACAAGTGCATGCCCAACATTTCGTTGCAACATGTTTTCGCCTATTTTTTGCTTTTGGCACCACAGCGCGCACTTACAGGCCTGGGATACATTTTGCAGCGTTTTCATGCATTCATGTGGTGCGATCACATTTATTTTCACGTCTCCGTCTTTAAGACAAGCGTCTGGAAAATATTATGGCGTTTTCGTGTTATTACGTTTTGACTTACGTGTGGGCCGGGGCCTTAGAATAAAGCCTTGATTAAGTGATATTACTCAACAATAGTTGAGAACAGGCATGAGAACATAGCTGACCCAGTAATACTAAACCAATGGGTTACATAAACTTTAAACAGAAGCAGATAGAAGGAGTGTATTCTATAATATGCATGTGTACATCAAAGAGATTTTAATGAAGACAGATACAGATATTCTGATTAAGGATGTAAACATATATTCAATGTAGAATTAATTGTCTATTAATGACTGAGTAGATAAAAATCTGTTCCATCCAATTATCTGATGACATCAGCTTCAAAGGAATTTCACTGTTATGTTACTACCGTCCACCAGAGCTGTTGCATATTTTTAAACAGAGCCTTACATATATTTACAAGGAATATCAGTGTAGAGACATGCTAGAGCAGAGATAGGCCCCATTTACACTACTCTTTGAAAACAGAGTTCAGACTGAGCTTGGATCAGTGATCCGTGCCAAGCTCGGTTCCTTACTACCGTTTACACATCATGGTAGCTTGGTTCCTCGCATCCTAGTGACGATCTACAGTACTACTGCGCTCTAGAGGTAAACAAGCAAATCAATGGCGGCACCCATAACATTCAGAAAGTTTGGTTGTAAATGTGAGATTTTGTTGTTTGTGGAGAGTCAGGCGAAGAGGGCAGCCTTTGGTGATTTTGCTTCACAGTGTTGGCTTTTGGGAAGTGGATACGACAAACGATAGTCTAATTAGGGCAAAAAGACGCAGGAAACAACGACAGACGTTGAGGTTCATAACACTGGAAAGCAGAATCTGAAATCACTGAAATCGTGTGGCACGGTAGGGAAGCTAGTATTTTATAACTAGTGCTGAAATTTTCTCCTTACGGAGGCTGACACTGTAAGGACAGGACTGTGGTCTGCTCATGCCCTCTTTGTGATCTGAGAACTAGCTCAAGTGCTCCGAATAGGTTCCAATGTGAGAATCAATAACAGTTCACGTTGTCAGTTGTAATCTGGCATGATCTGGTTCAGTTTTAGTGCCATTTACATTCTACGGATTTATCTCGAACTGATCTTGGCATGGATGGTAAAGGGTCTTGAAAAGGGCAGTGTAAATGGGGCTATAGAATTAAGCTCAGAGTCCAGTTTACAATTATTTAGTCATACTGTCGACAAAGATACCGAATACAGTTTATGTGGCTTCTGTTTGTAAATATAAACACTCGATAAACTCCTTATCTTATAACCTAAATGGCGCCCATCTTGTGAGGTGAGGATATGATAGAAAAAAAAAAAACTAGTAGAGGAAAACATGCTAGCAATAAGCATAGTAGATTTGAAAGGCTTTTGTGATTTAAGATTCCTCTGAAAGCAACCAGAACCAATTGTTCAAAAGCCCTAGTAACAGCAGTCATTCTCACCAGATTGTTGGATTACAGTACAAAACAAAAAGCTATCTCACAGTTAGAATCCACTTCATTAAAAAAAAATAAATAAATAAATAGTCTGACAGTATTTCAGAGCAATAGGACAGTTTTATATCTCTGGACATTGGAAATAATTAGTCTTTCACATCATTTATTAATCTTTTGTTTTAATCCTGTAATTTAACCTGTTCTGTTATGTCTTATCAATTTAGTAATCTGTAAGAAAACATGTTTTTCTCTATTCAGTCAGTATTTTATACATCTGGAACAATAAAAAGTTAAAATATAATGATTCTTTTCTTTTTTACTCAGCATATTGTCAAAAAATAAAAGCCCTTGATATTATGGGTAAGATTCTCTTGATACATCACAAAAACACTTAGCAATTAAACTGTAGTGGATCAATAAGATCAATCAAGTTAAGATTAATGAATCAAATTAATTCACTAATTGATTTTGGCTGATATTTGACCAGTTTCTGATATCAACATCAGACCTGGACATCCCTACACACCTGGCTATATCATCAACAAAAAAATCTATGCTGTTAATTTTTGGTTAGAAAACAACACAGTGAAGAGTTTAAACATTTTTTTAAATTGGTGAAGCAGTTTCAGGGCTACTGCTGATTATGATGTGGTGATGACTTAAAAGCTAAAAAGTCAGCATCCTTTCCTATTTCAAGTCTAATAAAGCCATAAAACAAGAAGAAAATATTGTTCTAAGACCAGAGGAAAACTGTAATAACAGCTCACAAGCTTGAAGACACAGGAAGGGAATAGCACTAATTCTCAACACAACCATGCTAATAAGACGGCATCTGTTTGCTCCACCTCAACACAAAGCACACACTGTGCTGTCATACTAATAGTGATCTGCACAGGGAACACTTTGCTTGGGTCAGAATTGCGACTCCATGGAAACTCACCGTAGTTTACACGCTGAATGTGGAAGACCGACAACATTTGCAACGTTTTGCAATCACTAGCAGGAGCCACTCGGAAACCCTCCGGTGTGCCTCCTCAAAACAAGATCAAGTTCATGAACTCTATATTCCGCGCTCATGTTAATAAACTTAAATAGCAAAAGTTGACCCAAAGTGTCAACAGGAGCGGCAACTCCCAAAAATAAGGGATAACAATCTTCAAGTATCAGGAAATTTGAACTTTAAAGGTTTCTAAGTGAACAAGACATGGAACAATATTCAAAAGAGATTATAACCTGATAAACAAAGCATAGTTATGGATAATATTTAAAAGTATCTAGGACGACCTGTTAATAGAGCATTTAAATAAGAATAAGATCAAGCTGTTTAGTACAGACCACCGAAGCAGAAGTGAGGTTGCATCCTGAGGAGGCTTCGGCCGAAAGCTGTCTGGTTGGGCAGGCGCTGTTTCTGGAGGCGGGTCCGCGGTTCGCTGGAGGCTCTACCAGCAGAGGCAGCGGCATCAAGGACTTCCCCTTCTTTGGCTTCAAATCCGACTTGGAGGTGGTGAGGGGCGAGGCCCAAGGAAGACTCCTAAGCGGTTGGGATCGTTAAAGGCAAAAGCGGCGGTGCCACTGTCCAAACTCAATACTCTGGCGTGCGTTCTGGCACTACCTGTGCTGGAAGCATCTGGCCGGGAAGCTGGGCGTTTCCCTCTGGAATTACGCACCTCCGCCTCCCCAACCTCCTGGATTCTTTTACTGTGGATGGGGGATGGGAGGTGACACCAGCATGCTTGGATTTCCACGGCCTTGGGTGGCTCTCTGGTGAGAGGCAGGAGGTGCTGGATGAGCTATCTGTGTGCAGTTGGTTGTTGGAGGTGGAGACTAGAGGCACAACTGAGTTCACTTTGATCACTATAATCGTCTTCTCCTCCTCCAGTAAACACAGCACTACAGGGTTTAGCCATTCCACGCAAGGACATGTGATCCCGACGACGGCTGGAATCAAAACTGCTTGCTCTTTTCTTTCCTCCATGCCGCCGTCCTCTGCGCCCGGCTGACAGAGAGGAAGTCCTTTGAACGCTGGTTTCGGGTTTAAGCTGACCCTCGTCTTTTGCTTTATCCTGCTGTGTCCCAGCTACACCCGATGAGCCATCAGCACTGGTCCTGATACCAGGTTCCAATGAGCTTTGGCCAGGTTCCACTTGCTCCTCGGTTGTAGAAGTAGCAGTAGCAGTCTGCTTTGCTGTTAGCTCATTAGCATGTGGGTTTTTATTGGCCTCTCGAGAGGGAACACTGCAGAGACCTCTAGAGCCAACACTGCCGAGGCTAGAGGTCGGTCCCTCTACAGGAGAGGGTACGGCCTCCCTGTCCCGTCCATGCTCATCCCCTGAAAGTGAGAGCAGGCTCTCCACGTGCGTAGAACTGGTTTGTTCACTATGAAAGCTGCTGACCGTGCTGTTGGTGTCCCTGTCTGTCCCACTGCAATAGCTCTCAGTGGAACCACTGCTGCGGGTACTCAAACTCCTCAAGCTATCAGCACTTCGCTCTCCTGCGCGAGATTTCCCACCCCCAATTGAGCCTTTCCTTCCTGCTCCCACGTCTCCCTGGTAGAGCCCTGAGCTGCCTTCTCCCGCCTCTCTGGAGGCAGAGCGAGCCACTTTGTGCAATTCTTTGTGCCTGCAGCACTCCTGCCCCGAGGTGGAGGGCACAGCTTGATCCTGCTGGTAAAGCTGCTCTCTGTCACACAGGGCTGGTCTTTGAGGTCTTGCGGCCTCCAGCTCACAAACAGTGTCGAGGCCTCCTCTCCTTGGTGGAGGGTACAGGGCAAAGTCTGGGAGACAAGGGTCGGGAAAAGCAGAGCCCGATGAGCTCGAAGTCCGAGGCAGACCCCGAGAGCGGAGCTCCTTTCTGAAGGCCTGAGACTGCATGGATGTGTGAGAGGCCACCTCTGTGTCACAAGACGAATGCGACAGGCTGAAATGATAAGCAGCAGAGTTACACGTGTCACCGGCCTCCCTCGACAGCTCTGAAGGACACAAGGAGGTGGATGGCTGCAATGAGGCAAAGGAGTCATTGGGAACATAGCAGTACATCTTTGTTTCTGACAGCAGGTCTATAAAGGAAACACAAGAACAAAAAACCATCAGATGAGATTCAAAAGTGTCATTTGAAAGCTCTGCTTCTTTTAGCTTATTACCATGATCATGGCTGCAACTCTCAATGAGAGTCAAACTGATGTCATCTGAGGTCTTTCCCACATCACCTGCAGTGACAGAAATAAAGCAATGAGAATACAGATTTATGAATTTATTCCACCACCACTAGAAATGCACAACAACAATAAAAATCAGCTGAACAGGCTGGCAATTTTTAACCTGATCCGCCAGCTAGAAAAAAAAAAAAATAGATATCAACTTTTTTTTTTTCACCATTAAGTGAACGCATCATGGTTCGTACTACGCTCTTCAGTGTAGATGCTATTACTGAGGGGAAAAAAAGAAGACTTAATGTTACTTCTATATAATCAGCAAGGCTTTTTAAAATGAAATCTAAAGGATGCATAGAGATGAAAAAACTACAAGTTTTTTAGTCAAATGTTTAGACATTCAAAATTATTTCAAGTTTTTTTACAGAGTACTTTAGTATACTTTTAGTCTGTCATTAAACAACACAAATTCAAGGATAAAACTCTATATTTTCCAGGAAATATGCAGAAAGAGTTATATTTCTGTTGGATTACCATATTAGCTGCTAATAAAAAGTCATATATTAATTTGTATTTCATATTAAAAGATTAGTAATGCTGTTTTTTTTACATCAATTTCTCCTTCTCTCATACGCGCACACATTGTGATGCTGTCTCTGCTCTGCATATAAATAATAATAAGCCAATAACCATAGCAGGCTAATAAAATATTTACAATAGTATCCCTACATCTATTATAATTGTTTTCTAATTTCAGTAGGTCAGAGCTTTGTAAAATCCAGACAGTATATATTCAGGATCAACGTGACCCGAGCATCCTTAACAGCCACTAGTGGATTTAACATGGGCAAAAGGTTGTTATATTAGTGCTTAACTATTTTGCCAAAAGATTATATTTGGGATTTTATTTTGATTTTCTTCACTTATCAAAAGCCTCAGATGTGTCACACCAGTGATTTATTGTTTTCATGACTTTGAAAGCGTGCTTGTCCACATTCCATTGCCTCAGAATTTACCTTTACTGTAACATGGAAAACTGCTTACTCCTACTGGAATGCATGGATCTACACACTAGCTGCAATTGTCTCTTTCCTTTTGTGAGGCAGTAAACCCACTTTAAGTGTATTACTGCCACTGAAAGGACTGGAGTTTGGAAGGTAGTGCGTTAATCTTACTAAATGAGATGCAACCTTGATTTAACTCCTCTGAGATTTGAAACTGTTGTAAAATTGTGATTAGTTTTCAAATACAATTCTTAGCTGTATTCTAAATAAAATATTAATCATAAATAAAACACCAAATAGTGCCGCAAACTCAGAACAAGCCGTTCTAGTTTTGCTTGTGCAAGAATCAAATAAATTGAAGCAAAAAGCTGCTCTGTAGTGTTTTAATCAAGATCACACCAACCGAGACCACGACAGCACCGAGACCAGGGAGTACAGGGACCAGGACAAAGCCAAGACATTTAGAGGTTGAGACTAAGACAAGACCAAGACATTCAGAGGTTGAGACCAAGACAAGAGAAGAAAGTAATGGGGTGAGACAGAGACAAGACCAAAACATTTAGAGGTCAAGCTCAAGACAAATCAAGACATTTAGAGGTCAAGACCAAGACAAGACTAAGTCATTTAGAGGTCAGGACCTAGACAATTAAAGACATTTAGAGGTCAGACCAAGACAATTCAAGACATTTAGAGGTCAAGACCAAGACAAGACTAAGTTATTTAGAGGTCAGGACCAAGACAATTCAAGACATTTAGAGGTCAAGACCTAGACAAATCAAGACATTTAGAGGTCAAGACCTAGACAAATCAAGACATTTAGAGGTCAAGACCAAGACAAGGCATCGGTGCCATTGCAGGTCAGACCAAGACAATTCAAGACATTTAGAGGTCAGACCAAGACACCCAAGACATTTAGAGGTTGGATACCACAAGACAAGAGCAAGACATTTAGAGGTTGATACCAAGACAAGAAAAGCACATTTTGAGGTTGAGACCAAGAAAAGTCCAAGACCATATATATGCTTGAAATGGCTGATTTTGTTTTTTGTTTGTATTTTATCAAGAAAGATATCTTTGCCGTAAATTAGATCTGGAATCTCAATGAGACCAGCTGTAAAGTTTTTTTGCTTTTAAAATACATGCAAAAACAATTTTTGCTCTGTTTTCTGTTTCAGGTCAGGAAAACATTGCATTTCGCTTGAAAAGTTCCATTAACAAAACTGAACTGGTGAGTCACACAAAACTTCAAGAGATAATGGATAAAGTAAAACAGTCAGCACCAGCTAAATTACCATAACACTACAAGTCCCTGGGACTGTGAATGTGAATCTGATCAATGTGATCCTGTATCAAATACGAATTGGATTAAAAATAAGAAAAAACTAAATCTGATCCAAGCGTTTCATGTACCTGATCCTCCCCAGAAAGAAATAACCCAGAAACAAAGCAGAGACCAGACCGTGAGTCCGTGACCAGACCTGCACATCAATTTGAAGTGACTTATGAACAATTGTTTTTGCCTAATAGTAAATAGGGCAGATTGCGGCACATTTAATATTTATTTGGATATTATATTTATCCATCTATCTATCTGTTTAGTTATATTACTAAAGCAAAAACAGCGTAAAGATATGGTAAAATGGTCTCGTTCAAAAATCCAGAGACCGCCCTGTTCAAGATAAAGCCAGAGTGAAAATACTGTTGAGAAGATAAGAACTCACTGAAAGATGCAGACAACCACTTCATCCAGACAATATAAAGGTGTCAGAGCAAAGCTAAAACTCCATTCACTTCCTTCTACACTGATTCCCAATACAGACTCACCAGAAAAGCCTCCCATACTGAGTAATACAGCTCAACCTTGTTTGACCTTTGAGGTCCGCCAATGCCGTAATCCCTAGTACTTTTAAAAATCAGATGTACGAATTCTCCTTTCACCTTACATAGGCCATTCTTTCCTGTTCCCATGTTTGGAGGTACAGAGGAACATTACCTTATTTTGTACCCTTTAGGAAAGATGTGTTTAGGAAAGAATGTCTTTAAAGCCTTAGAAGTAGTTCAAGGCTTTTAGTATGGTGGCACAGGGAGGCAGTAGGAAGAAGGAAGGAAGGGAAGGAAGGAAGGAAGGAAGAAGGAAGGAAGGAAGGAAGGAAGGAAGGAAGGAAGGAAGGAAGGAAGGAAGGAAGGAAGGAAGGAAGGAAGGAATTGTGAAAAGATAGATGGGGGGGGACATAAAACAAAGGAAAGAAGGATATAGGATACAAAGGAAGCACCTGAGGGAGAAAGGACAATACAAGGGCATTGAGAATAAACCTAGAATTATATGATCTATTTTTGAATGATTCATTTCTTTAAATCAGCAGCCCCTAACCTTTTTTGTAATTTCAGACAATATTTTCAAGGACCGGGTTCAGAAGCTACAGTATCCTGTGGTTGCTTTAAATATTAAACACCAGATAAACAAAGTGCATCAAACACCATTCAGACTCAGCTCTAAAAATAATGAAGTTATACATTTTATTTATTATGCTGCCCAGTACCCAATGACACACACTTGACCAATAATACCAGGCCACTGCTTAAATCATACTTATCAAAACCTGAAAAACACTGATCTTAATTCTTCGCTTTTGCAGGAAATCTAAAAATCGCAGTCTGTTGGCCTGTAAACTGAAATCAACACAATAAACTATCCCTGATTCATTCAAATCCAGATAATGATCCAACACAGAAAAGCCTAAAAATTAATTCTTTGAATTAAGCGCCGTGTCTCTTAACAATAAAAAGAATAAAACTGCATTTCACAGACATTATCAGGGATGCCAGTAAAGGTAGTTTGAGCCAAAGCATAATTCAGAAGGTGGGAGTGTTGTTCCATTTACCTTTGACCCCTGCTGCTCTATGTGCTGATGTAATCTGAAAAAACAAAACAAAACAAACACGAGACAAGCTGATTAGATCAAAAATCTGAATGATCAGCAAAAGGCGAGTCATTTGGCACTGTTAATTGTTTATACATATCTAACTATTGGGTGTGACACACAGATGGGGAAGAGAAAGAAGAAGAAGAACACATAACAAGCGCAGATTATGCAAGCGTATGCTGCTTTTGAATACAGGAGGAGATAAGTGCTGAGAGCAGGCTACGCGGGGATCTCCTCCGCTTCAAAGCTAACAGGAAGACTTCACATAACAACACTGTTGAGTCCTGCTGCAATAAAAAACTGCTCACTTATTCTGTATTGCTAAATTATTCCCACAGGTACATGATTGCTAACAGAGAAGCTAAACAATGAGTTTAATGGATTACATCAACATTCAGTTACAACAGCGGTTCAGTCGACCGGGCAGCCATGTTGGATTTTGAGACCAGAAGAGATAAACTAAAACCTCTTGAGCAGGTTCTTTCCACCAGGGAACTTCAAATCCTAATATATGGTTCTAATAAAGGCCAGTCTCAGAAACATCAAAACTATCTGAACTTAACATCAAACTAATTCTTCCCAGCTTTTATTTTTACCTGGTTTGAGCTCCAGCTTATTTTTGATCTTGAAGGGAAAGCATTTAATGCTGATGTTTATAACACAGAGGACTCTAATTCACTCATGAAGGCAAATAATGCACGCGGGTACGTGATACCATAATTTACTGAGATCATTTTAAAACCCATATGGAAAAGATTGCTTGCTAGCTATATGCTGGTTAAAAGCATGACTCTTCTACTAAGGAAGGTGTATTAATTCAAAAATGGTGGTGCTGCAAGTTTTTAGGGCAAAAGTCTACGTTAAGACTTAAACTTAAATAGCGATTTGAGTTTGCCATCTCTACAAAAGTGGAACAACATAGTTTGAATCTTCTTTTAGTCATGTAAACAAGAGACCTGCTGTTTTCCTTACCGGATTAGTTTCCATCCCAATATAGGAGTTCCTCGAACTGCAGTCCACTGGCGGAGTCTCTTGTCGGATAAAATCTGCCATTTCTATACCCCCTCCAGGGTCCCTTTAGCAGAACATAAATAAAAAACAAAACATGAATTGAGAACATGTGGATAAGGCACTCTTTTCTTTGAAGACCCTGAGGTTATACTTAGCATTTTTTTTCCTTTATGTCCACTAGAATCACCAAGTTTAGAGGAAAACACTTTTTGCAGTGAAATGTGTTAATCCGAGCTTCATTCTGAAGGTTTTATTTAGATTCAGAAACTAAAAAATGACAAAAAAAAAATAATACATTCATGCAGATTTTCACCAGGTTTATATTTAGCTCAGACATGCTTGTTTAACCAGCTGGTATGTTGAAAGAGAAAAAAATCCCACCAAGATTGTTAATCATTTCCATATGCCAAAAAAAGAAAAAAAAATCTCCTTAACGGGTCAGACCAGAGGAAAAAAAAAAAAGTCAAGCTCAGGCAAGTTGCCAAAAAACAACCTTAATGGAAATCAGCTCTGATTGGTAGATTTAAGCTGAACTAAAACCAGCTGGACCTTTGCTGCAGATGTGCAGGGAAGGCAGTGACTGTAACCGTCTCTGCGGCTGAGAGCCCTCATTCATCTTGTTGCTTTTCTCCCAGTCTCCCACTGACCTAAAACCGCTCTATCTGGAATGGGAATATGAGTCCTTTCTGCAATTCATGGGCAGTAAAAACCTTATATGCTGTTTTTTTTTTTTTTTGTTTCATTCCACCAGAGTTACATTAATCATCTCCATTAAAAAATAAAAATAACTAAACCTGTCATGTAGATCAAGGCTTTAAGGTTAAAGCCAAGCTCCTCACTGAGCAGCTCATTGTAGAAACAATGCATATAATTACTTTACTGACTTATATATGAGCTTTTTCTAAAATCCAATACATTGCCTTGGGAAAATCATCCATACACTAAAAACTTTTCAACATTTTGTCACTAACAGATAAAGTGTGATTAATTTGTCAAGGCAGAAGCCACACCAAGTCAATGAACATATTGACTGAGTCTCTGCCTTCGTCATGTGATAAACCAGAGCAATATAAAGCTTCATTTTAAAGCAGAAGAAATCTGATGCAGTTTCAACCTCCATTTTCAAAAAGAAATATGCAAAGTCTGGATTGATAATGTATGAATATGTAAATAAATACAACAGCTATTGACATTTGGGAAATTAAACCATTTTTAATTCTCTATACAAAAAATAAAATAAACAGGTCAAGGTCAGACCCCACAGGATGCTGTTGCCACTACCATGCAGCGTTAGCTCCGCACCTCCACACGTCACAAACTGTATTCCACTACAAACATACATGCTTCTTTAGTGCAGGTTTGTGCATTTTAAATCGTCATTTGGGAAAAAAATAAAAATCATCTGTGGTGCTGTTTTAGAGATATTAAAGATTATTTTTAGTTCACCCAGAAGTCAACTATCCCTCCATTAAGCTCCAAATTGAATCCAGATTAACAAGCCTACTTTTCGGTGCTACTTTATTTATGCAGATAAAACTGCCATTTGTGCTGATATGGTTTTTAAGATACAATCATTTTTTATTACAGCCAATGGCGTTGCTATCCCATCAGATGCTAGTGCTGCACTCGTTTTCTGATATAAAGTTATTGCATAACATCACATGTCATTCTGTGCTGGCATTGAATAGAACAGAGGGCATGTTTACCTTATTTAGTGGGTGAAATGATTGTTTAATATTTAGTAAATAACCAGCCTCCCAGACCCTTCGCTTTTGACCTGCTGTTACCCCTAGCAACCCCGTGTCACTTCTGGTCAAGGTCTCACTTGGACTGCTGCTAAATTGTTCCTTATTTAAAAAAAAAAAAAAAAGCTTTGAATGGTCTGGAGAACATCATTATTTG
>JAGKQL010003893.1:0-17508 GCA_018398635.1 Cyprinodon brontotheroides | reverse complement strand
CTAACATCAACACGAACTCAGTTCACTTCAGTTTATTTCTAGTATAGGATGTAACTTTGGGATAAAAGTTGGTGGGGGCTCTAAGGGTGGGGGCTCTCTAAGGGTGGGGGCCGCTCTAAGGGTGGGGGCTCTAAGGGTGGGGGCTCTCTGCTGGGTGGGGGCCTCCCCAAGGGTGGAAGTGTGCTCCCAAGGGTGGGGGCGCTCTAAGGGTGAGGGCTCTCTAAGGGTGGAGGCTGCTCTTATGATGAGGTGGAGGTGCTCTGATGGTGGGGGGTGGGGGCTGATGGACCTACAGCTGCTCAACCTGAACGCTTTCAACAGGGTTTATATTTTCTAAAAATGAGCTCAAACATCTATTTATGGAATGTTTTCCTATTGTTGAGAACACAGAGAACCACAATACTCTGATATTTCTAGTTATAGACAGATGCCTGCCTTTAGTGCTTTATTTATAAAGGGCTCAAAAACATTAATGTATAAAAAATGAGGAATAACAGCAGATATCTGATGCCAACATCAATATATTCATGCATCCTTAGAATGGACACAACTTCACTTCCGATCCATCCATCCATGCATGGCTTCCCTTTAAGCTGCATCAGTGATTATCCCTCCTTCACACACAAGCAGCAAAATAGAATTTAAAATCACTTATATGCAGATTTTTATTATTTGTGCTTTAATTCTTTCAGGTTTATTATACGCATTAATTGTCAGTCTGTTTCCAGTGAGTCTGGCTGTCTCTGGGTTGCTGCACAGCTATTTCTGAGTCTTGCTGAACTACGAAAAGACAAAATTATATGTTGAATTTTATTATAGCATTGCATATTTTTTCTTGTAAACTTGGAGATATATTTTATTGCATGTTGCATATCCCAGTAAATCTGTTTCACCTTTAAATCAGCAGTTCTCCCTAATTGTGTCTCTGCTCTGCTTAAAATCAGATTAATGAACCAGTCTACCAATATAATGATGCCAGAGAAAATCATTTTCAGGATCTCTAGAAGCTCTGCAGCCTGATTCTCTGTTCAATAAGAAAACAACAGATCTGTGTTCATTTTAATCTGTAACTCTGAGTAATGGTCCTCTGAGAAGCTCAGCTTCTTTAACTTATATAAATGTACAATCTGTTGCCATTTTTAGCTGAAAAAGCTCCGTATGTGTAACGAAGCAAATTTTTTTCCGTTTCTAACAGATTTTAACCAACCCGTCTCCTAACTTTTACTTAAACATATATCGAAGTAGCTGCCAGTTAAAATTCACTGAGTGCTGCTGTGTCTCTCCTGTTCCGTGTACCTACTATGTACGCAGTGAATAGCAAGCGACCCAAATAATATTATGTCCCAAAGCACTTGCAGATCCCATGATATTTCACAGAGAGGTGGGACTGGTAGAGCAAAAATGGGAGAGCGAGGAAAAATATCACGGACTGGAAACGCTGGGACTGGAACACAGAGGCAGAGCTTTACCCAACCTCAGCTACTGTTGCACAGACAGGTGCACCAGTAGTTACTGAGTGGCTAAATGTCCCCTCCATGCCCAAAGTCGGAAATGGAATTATTGGGGGACATGTCCCTCCATGCTCCAAATGTTGGTGGGGACATGTCCACACCAGTCCTTCAGAAAGTTACTTTCCAGTTCACCAGATCATCCAGTCAGATTGATTCAAAGTTTTCTATCTAAGGAAAACCAGTTGATTACATCGACTCATTGACTCTTCAGCAATCCCTCACACCTAAGTACATGCTTGTAGCAACAGTGGAGAGGACAAACTCCCTTTTAACAGGAAGAAACCTCCAGCAGAACAAGGCTCAGTGTGAGCGGCCATCTGCTGAGGCCCTACTGGGGTTCAAGGAGACAGAAGCAGTTAAAAAAAAAACAACCAAATCAAACACAGGAACTATTAAAGCAGCTAAAATACAGAGATGAGTGGGAAGAAGCTGATCCCTGCAGGAACTTTGTCAGTGGATGAGGAAGAGGAAAATGATGAAACATGTCAGGATGTTTTTCCAGCAGGATTCAGCAGGACAGAAACACTACAGACCCATCAGAAGCAGACAGAAGCAGAACCCCAGCATCATTCCTTCACACCCTGAACATCTCCTGAGACCCATATGCTTCACAATATTATCATTATCATGCTTTATTATTATTACTATTCATTCTTTATGTGGAGTTATCATCATTTATTTCATATTCTGTAGATTAGTTAATATAAACGGCCATTTAAAGAGTAAATTAAGCTAAGATTATGACCCATAATCGTTTTGGATGATTAAACAGCTCATTTCAAGCTGAACAAAGGTATTCTCGGCCGCCTGGTGGTCTGTGGGGGAAATACTGCACTTGCATTTGCAGGAGCACCCCATCTCACACCCACAGGCCTCAGAAGTCTCGCGAGAGAGTCAGTCTTGCTTTACGGCGTAGAACTGCTACACGCCCAGTTAAAAGCATGCTCGCTAGTAGCACAGTGGCGATATTTGTGCAGTTATGTTAATGTTCACGCAGCAAAAGCAGCAAAATCGCTGGCCTGCCGCTTCATTTTTGCTGCTTGTACCAGTTAGTTCTGACATCGCGGGCTGAAGCAGCTTTTGCTGCTCTGACTACGCGGTGCAAAAGTGTGTCTGAGGCGCCTTGGGTGGAGCTTCACTATCCTTTCTCCTGCCTTGCAGCTATATTTGCTGTGATCAGTGGGAATAAAGTAGTTTTAATATGTGTTTAAGTGAGAAAATACACCTGAAAAACTTAATAATTTCAGTCAGTTCATTCAGGTTATAATCCTGCCTTCCAATATATTTTTTCTGTCGAGCCGCCAGACCCCCACATACCGGCGGTGCTCCTCGACAGAAGGGAATCCATTCATCAGCAGCCCCTGGTCGGGTCGCTTCCTCGCGGTTCACTGCTGCAGCTGGTAGGTGTTTTTCATCTAAATAATCCAAACTGCATATTCTGCCGCAGATTTCTTCTGCATTTTAAGTTAATTTAGGCGTCAATAAACTGTTTAAGAGGAGTGATCATCAGCGCTGTGTCTCTCTCCGCGCTAAAACTAGGGTGACCAAACGTCAGTATTTCCCGGACATATCCGTATTTCACGCCCTGTCCCGGGCGCCCCGGTTTTTTTTAGAAAGTGAGGAAATGCCCCCTGATTTCACCGCGCGCACGTAGTGGCCCGTGATCGCATCCCCTGAGCCGCGCCGGTGCGGGCAGCCCTGTTCTTAATCAGAGGCTCTGTTCGAAAACCTGGGCTGCATCCTCCAAGGACGCTGGTCTACCTAGACTGGATCCTTCAAGTCCTGAAAATAAGGAGGCCGGAAGAGTTTTGGCTGTAAATTCAAACAGGTCCTCCCCTTTTCCAGCGGGTTTTACCGCCGTGTGCTCTGTTGCTTAGCAACCGCGAAAGTTGACACACAAAGCAGGAAAAGAATGAATACAGAGGTTTTCAAACTGTTTATTTATTTATTTTTTTAAAAGTTAAAGTGTTAACAAAGACTACACTCACAAGAACCCAGAGTGGAATAAAGGTTCCAACCACCGGAGCAGGAACAAATCAAATGATGGAAACCTTAGTCAGTTAAATAACCTGTTGCTGTCTCATCCTGCACATCTCTGATGTTGCTGCTATTTTCAAATATCCATTACTGGAAAATGTCCATAGCTGCATATTGCTTATTTATTCTCCAGTTTTCATTGCTGTCACCTCTTACAGTATTGTATTGTTTATTGTAACTCTTCCCTATTATGTTATTCTTATACATTTTTCTTACAGTCCTCATTTGCGTGACCATTGCCGGTACTGCACCTTTCTGCTGCTGTGAATCTGCCCATTGTGGGACAATAAAGGGATTTTTCTATTCTTGCCCTATAAAGCAAGTAGAAAGATATATGTAAATCTAAACAATGTATCAACAAAATATATCTGCAAAATCTCTAATAACTGGCACCTTAATATTTAGTTAAGCATATTATTGCAAAACAACAATAAAAAAGTAAACTCCTATCAGATTTATAGTTCCCACTCTGCAGATCTATTAGAATCTGTCCTTAAATTCAAGCAAACCCATTTTACACAGTAACAGATAAAAACCTTTAGATAAATCAAACACTACTGCATACATGTCTGACTCTATGACCTATAACCATGCGCAAAAACTGGTAACAAGTAACATTTCTTCCTTCTCGCTGCAGGCGGTGTCCTCGTTTTCCCAAATGAAAATAATATGCTCACCCTAGTTAAATCCGCTGGCGGACGCCGCTGTTTGTGCTGTTCAGACGCATGTTTCCCCTGCCGCTCAAAACGCCATTCGCTGCTGACCTTTGCATGTTGCGCTTCGACTGCGGTTCAACCAATGACTTTGCATGTAAAACCGCTAAGCTTCTGTCAGTGTGAAGGCGAAGAAAACGCAGGGCATTAGTCGTTCGCTAGCGTCACTTCTGTCTGCCTAAGCTCTCCAAAACAATCACGCTTGGCTTGCCGGAGAACCAGGAGAACAGCTGTGCATATATTTCGCACGACAGTGCACTTTTACATTCGCCCTCTGGGAGCTTCCTCGCTTGGAAAAATCAACACTGCTTGTAGAATTATTGCCTTTACAGCATAAACGGCCACTTAAAGAGTAAGTTAAGCTAAGAGCAAGACAATAATTCAAGTAAGAAGCAAAATACTGATAGTATTGCTACGAAATAAGGCATTTTTTGAACATTTCATAGTTTTAATAAGTGTTTTTGCCTATTCTGTGTATATTTTTATTCCGTTTTAAGGACTCAGTATTCAGAGATCCAAGAATGAGGGAAGTTAATGAAGCAGGTGCATGGAGGGGATCACAGGAGAGGAGTTTTACTTTCTACTTGTTTTGTTGCTCTCATGGAGCATTTAGTGCAGACAATAGTTAATATTTACTAAATATTTATAGCATACAATAGTTCTTCATTACAAACTTCACACAAACTGACAACCATTAGGTGCCAGCAGTGGTGGAGGACTTAACCATTATGGGGCCCCGGATGAAGCTTAGTCAGGGGGCCCTCCTCCCAGTCAGCCTTCATGCTCCAGACCTGGAACATGAAACCAGATTGGAGCTGAAAATGTTCTAGACACAGTTTGAGCTCTAATTTCCTTCATAGAACCAGAACTTCTCCAGATGGTTCTGAGGTGATGACCCAGCAGACATCAGGAGGTCCATGAAGGAGAGAACAATTCAGACCCAGATGGTTCCTGCTGGAATCAGGTTCCTCTGGTTCTCTACACACATGATGGGAATCAGCTTTCTGCTTTACAGGACACTAACTGGACCTGAACCACTGGGAACTTACTGGTTCTGGTTTCTCTCTCAGACTGACTGAAGTCCAGAAGATGGAAGATTGGGATCTAAAGGAGGACAGAGCAGAACCTCCAGGATCCAGCTGTCCGTCTATGAGGAGTGACCTGTCCAAAGGTGGACCTCCAAACTTCAGTGCAGAACCTGGACCCTCAAACATAAGGTAAGGAACCAGTTTCTATCTGATCCATGTGACTCTTCAGAGATAGAACCTCTAGAATGGGAACTGGTTGATCTTCAGGGTCGTCTTTGTCCACATGTCCAAAGTCATTTCTTCCAGCCTGATAAACTTGCTGTTCAGATGTAATCTAATGAGCAGAGATAGAGACTCAGTGTGTCATGAAATCAGCAGAATGGTTCTGGTTCCTTCCAGATCTGGCTGTGAAGCAGCCTACTGCAGAGGGCCTCTTCCCGGTGCCTTTGTCCACACAGTCCTACCGCAGCTGTGGTTGGTCCGTTTGTATTTCATCAAGGCTGTTTCAGAAACCGAACTCTCCCAGCAGCTGTTCATCTGCAGCTCTGTGGTGTCTCTTTCCTCCCAGCATCAAACAAACCTTAGTGTCACCCTCTCCTGATGGAAACAGGTTTATTGGGGTTCTGGGTGGTTCACCGGTAAAATGGCTCATGGGCGTCTTCGTAGTCCCTGATCTGATTGTCAAGGTTTGGTTCTGTTCTTCCATTAGCTGCATGTCCCTTCCATACCTTCCAGATTCAAGGCATATAGGCGGGGAGCCAGAGTTTTTACACCCCCTCAGCAGAAGGCTGGCAGGCAAGCTTTTTCATCTCTCAAAGTCAACCACCAGCTGTGTAAACCCTCGCAACCATTCATGCTGCAAGAATCACAGGGAGCTCAGGAAATAAATATTTCAGCAGAAAAAATCAGCAATCCCAAAGAATTTTTGTTTGTTATGGCCTTTTAGTTCATCTCAGGAGTTGGTAGAGACGCACTAAAAAGCAGCACTCATCTAGGTCTGTTTGAACTGGTTTCTCTGGTCATCTGTGCTCCACCTCAGCTCACTTGGCGTGAACTCCTCCTCCCTCCAAGTTCATCTCATCTAAATGAATCTTCAAGTTAATAAAATGAATTCTCAGAACAAGCTGGAAAGTTCAATCAGGTTAGAGATATATGGCTCCCATGAAACCAGTTCCTTTACAAGTGCCTCATTATCCCTGTTTGGATCCCACATAGACAGAAACCCCAGTCAATCAGCAAAGGCCCAGACTCAAACTTCTTAATCCCAGTTTCGCTTCAATAACAGACAGATACTCTCGTGAATCCTCTCTTACCCTGTTGGTAGTGAACCGTTTCAGTGATGAAGAAATGTCTCCACAGATGGAGGAAGAGGAGCTAACCCCAGAGTGGAGAAAGATCCAGAACCGGAGCTGGACGCTGACAGCCAATCAAACAGCTGTGCAGCAGGTAAAGACTGAACATCTCAATCAGAGCTTCCCTTTTATGCGTCTCTGTTGAACCAATTCCCTTTAGCTTTTATTTGGAGATTCAAACTTTTCAAAAGTCTTTCACCAGGATCATTTTATTCCAACTACATCTCAGTATTTTTCCAGCTGCTGTAAACGTTCCTTCTAGGTTCAAACCCAGCAAACCTACTTTGGGTTTGCTGAACTGGTTCTGTTTTCAGTTTTGTCTAAATGCATTAAAACTAAGCTACTCTTTAAGCTGAGGTCGTTTGATGCATGAAACAAAAGGTGGAGAAAGCAACCTGCTGTTCTGCTAAGCTTTTCCAAGAAGAGGGAAGGAAAGTCTGAGAGACAGAAACCTGGTTTCCTCTGACAATAGATCACTGATTACAGGATAGATATTTCTATTTACACCATGGAGTCATTCTAACAATCTTCTAAAGGACCAAATCAGTCCCATGTCTTTTCCAGTCTGTAATTATCCTTTAAAAACATCCAATCCAGTCTCTGAGTGAGAAATGCCATTTAAATGTGAACACTAGCTGCTCCAATGAGCTCGGTGTGGAACAGGTGAGGAACAGGATCCAGGTGAGAGCGCAGGACACCTCCTCATAGAAGAAAGGTCAGTTAAACTGGGCAGACACTATGTGATATTTTTAATCGTTGATCGCAGCTACAGCTCAAACTGTACGATGAAACTGCAGGGTTTAAAAAGCTCGAAGGTGACGTTTTATGTTCTCACTCTGTGCGGCCCAACACTCTGATGCAATCTTACCACAGCCTGCTGAATTTCAAACATGTTTTATTTTCTCCTGACCTTACTATTCCTGATGGTGGTCATGAGTGTTTCGTCGTACAGTTTGAGCTGTAGCTGCGTGCAACGTTTGAAAATATCGCACAGTATATGCAATTAATAGACACAGTCTGAACCAGGAACACCAGACGATGAGGTTAAGACAAATATAAGACTGCCACAGGGAACAAACAGGAACTTAAAGACATGCAGGGGTAATTACAGAACTATGGACAGCTGGAATAAATGAAGGAGGGAGAAACCAATCAGATGGAGAACTGGCAAAACCAAGAAACACAGAACATGGACCATGATAGTTTCTCTGCTAGATTAGAGCATTTCCTCTATTTTCCTTAATTGATGTTGGAAAATGCTGAGGAAACCTTTTTCTTTCTCTCTGCCTCTTCTGGAGCTGCTGTGTTTGTGGCAGAAGGTTAAATAGAACCGGTCCAATGATGCTAAAGAGTTGATGTTGCTAAAAACTGCTGCTGGTTTCTGTCAACATTTCTTGATCTTCTCTGCTTTGGGAATCAGATCCTGACAGTGAACAGATACTGAACACAAAACAGAGATGAACAAAGATGCTGTCTGATAATTGAACAAGGTTCTGGTTCTGAGGACAGATCAGATCGTTTAGCATCACATCAAGTGAAGGAAGAGACCTTCTAATGATAACACCTCCTGATGTTCCAGATGGTTTGGTTCCAACTAAATCAGCTTTTTTCCTTCAGTCGTCTTTTCTTCTGTGTTTCAGCAGATGTTGGTCTGCAGGAGGTTCTAGAGGAACATAAGATCAGTCTGAGGAGGAGATGTGAACGTGTGGCTGAAGGAATTGATGAAACAGGAAGTAGAACCCTCCTCAACAGGATCTACACTGATCTCTACATCACAGAGGGACAGAGTGAAGAGGTTAATACCCAACATGAGGTGAAGCAGCTGGAGAGAGCTTCCAAGATCCAGAACCTCCATGGTTCTCCAATCAGGTGCCACGACATCTTTAAAGCCTTCCCTGACCAACATGGAGCCATCAGAGTGGTTCTGACCAACGGCGTCGCTGGTGTTGGAAAAACCTTCTCAGTGCAGAAGTTCACTCTGGACTGGGCAGAGGGCTTGGAGAACCAAGATGTCAGTGTGGTGGTTCTGCTTTCCTTCAGGGAGCTGAACCTGATCAGAGATCAGCAGCACAGTCTTCTCACGCTGCTCCATGTTTTCCATCCAACCCTCCAGAAGCTCCCAGCAGAGAAGCTGGCTGTCTGGAAGCTTCTCTTCATCTTTGACGGCCTGGATGAAAGCAGACTTTCTCTGGACTTCAACAACAGTCTGCTTGTTTCTGACGTCACACAGAAGTCATCAGTCAACGTTCTGCTGATGAACCTCATCAAGGGGAACCTGCTTCCCTCGGCTCTCGTCTGGATAACTTCCCGACCTGCGGCGGCCAATCGGATCCCTCCTTCCTGTGTTTCCAGGGTAACAGAAGTACGAGGCTTCACTGACGCCCAGAAGGAGGAGTACTTCAGGAGGAGGTTCAGTGATGAAGAGGAGAAGGCCAGCAGGATCATCTCCCACATCAAGACCTCCAGGAGCCTCTTCATCATGTGTGGGATCCCAGTGTTCTGCTGGATCACTGCTACGGTTCTGGAGAACCTGTTGACCACAGAGCAGAGAGGAGAGCTGCCCAAGACCATGACTGACATGTACTCACACTTCCTGCTGGTCCAGACCAGGAGGAAGAAGAACAAGTACCATGAAGGACATGAGACGAGTCCACAGGAGCTGATGGAGGCTGACAGGGAAGTTCTCCTGAAGCTGGGGAGGCTGGCCTTGGAACATCTGGAGAAAGGAAACATCATGTTCTACCAAGAAGACCTGGAGCAGTGTGGTCTGGATGTCACAGAGGCCTCGGTGTTCTCAGGAGTTTGTACAGAGATCTTCAAAAGAGAGAGCGTGATCTTCCAGAAACCAGTCTACTGCTTTGTTCATCTGAGCATCCAGGAGTTTCTGGCTGCAGTCTACATGCTCCACTGTTTCACCAGCAGGAACACAGAGGTGGTGGAGAACTTCCTGGGAGAAAAATACAGAGAAACATCTCTGGAGGACTTCATGAAGAAAGTCATGGAGAAATCCCTCAGGAGTCCAAATGGCCACCTGGACCTGTTTGCTCGCTTCCTTCATGGCCTCTCTGTGGAGTCCAACCAGAGCCTCTTAGGAGGCCTGCTGGGTCAGATGGAGAACAGTCCAGGAACCATCCAGAGAGTCATCAACAATCTGAAGGAGATGAACACTGATGAAGATGAATCTCTCCTGATAGAAGCATCAACATCTTCCAGTGTCTGATGGAGATGAAGGACCTCTCAGTTTATCAGGAGATCCAACAGTTCCTGAAATCAGAGAACAGATCAGAGAAGCAGCTCTCAGAGATCCAGTGCTCAGCTCTGGCCTACATGCTGCAGATGTCAGATGAGGTTTTGGATGAGTTAGACTTGGAGAAGTACAACACATCAGAGGGAGGACGACTTAGACTGGTTCCAGCTGTGAGGAACTGCAGAAAGGCTCGGTGAGTCCAGATGTCTTCATGGTGTGATGCTGATTCAGCTCTATTGTCCTCCTGGTTCTTCTTCATGGTTCTAGTTGCTTCTGGATGTTTTTGCTCTTTAACTTCTTCCTTCATCCTTTGGACTATTTCAACCATTCAAACATCTAAGCGTTCAGCTCCTTCAGGACAGCTCTGCTGGAGCTTTTGGTGTTTAGAGATTTGGATCATTTTCAAAATATTCCACTTTGGATCAGTTTCTATCTTCCATTGAAATGAATAGAAAACCTTCAGAATGTAGAAAATCTGTGTTTTCTCTAAAGATCCAATCAGCCAGAGACCCATCAGAACCTTTAAACACCTCTTCACTCATTGGGCTGTTAGCCCAGAATTCACCTTTTTAGTCTCTTTGACTGTTTTTATAAAATTACTGTTTAGCTTTGATGGAAACTTGGACCATTCAGATCAATCCCTGCATTGCTGCTGTTGCCATGGAGATTAGTTATTTGGACCCAGAAGCAACTTTTCTTCCTGTCACAGATTTCCATCTGAGTTTGTAAATTAGAGCCAAAATGTGTTGATGTGTGTTTAGAAAATGTAATTTTTGCTTCCAGAGTTTGGAACCATTTTCCTCATCAACACTTCATCTGCAGCCTTTGTTGTAGCTGTTAGATGTCCTCCATAAAGACCTGTAGAGACATGAGCTTTAACACTTTAGACATTCCAGCCTCTTCTAATTAGTGGGAGAACTTTCACTGCTTTCTGCCTTTGGAAATTCTCAGTCACATACTCACCTACATTGGGTTGTTAAAAATAGGGTGATGCTTTTTATTGGTGTTTTGGTCCATGGTGTAATTATTTGTTGTTTCTTGCCTTTTGTTTATAAACTGATGAAGGAACATTATTCTAAAATTTTAGTTTATCTGACATTCACATAATTATTCTTAAGGACAGTAAAAAAAATGCTGTTTTAATAATTGAAATGAGAACCAGAGACTAAAGAATCAGGCAGCTACACTGCAATGCATTTAGTCTGCAGTGTTGTATGTAGTGTTGCGCCGATGCCATTTTTTGGCCCCGATACCTGGCTGTGCAGTATCGGCTGATACCATAATAATGTATAATAATTGCCATCATGTCTTTGTCAAGCTGCTGCCTACCTTTGTGAAGCAGGAAAAAATCTAATACAAAGTGAATCCAGTAGAACTTTTTATTGCCCATATCGATACCACCATTTTAGGGCAGTATCGGGGCCCCGTCCGATACCGGTATCGGTGCAACACTAGTTGCATGTCAAATTAAATAGAGTGAATCACTGACTGCCACCATCTAAAGGATTAATTGGCTGCTGCCATGAAGAAAAGTGGCCACAGCTGCTAAATTTGAAATTCATGCAAAAAAAAAGGAAACTTATTCAAAATAATAATTTCATAAACAATTTGTTTAATTTACTAACAGCAGAGATACATCCATGGACGTTCAGAAAGGTAAGCTTGTGGGGATATATGTCACAGAATCTGGCAGGAGCGTAACCATCATCTCAGAAGTGAGGAGGAAACATTATTCAGAGTGATTTATCCGTCTCTGGCATCAATTTCTCCTTTTCTTAGTGGCTAAAGCTCCACATAATCCCCAACAGCCACAGTTTAACACCAGGGGAGAAACAAGGCTGGTTCTTTAAACTATAAGCTAAAATATTTAGAGTTTTAGCTGCCAAACCTTATTTTAGTGACATAATGAGCCTTGAACATCTTGAACTAGTAGCCAGAAGAGCCAAACAGTGAACATCAGTAATCCTCCATTCCTGTGATCAAATAATTACTCAGCAAACTACATTAAATGGGAGCGACAGGCTAACAGGGTAATAAGCCACATCATTTCATTGAATGGTTTGTCCAGAAAAGGTTTCTGTGGATCAGCTCCCATGTGAGTGCCATCTGGTGGAGGAATAAAGTATTGCAGATGAAACTCAGATTTCAGCATTATATATCAGTTCTACCTGTTCCAGACACTTGTTGTGTATTTTTCTCTGATTTTAGCTTTAGATAAATTAAATTGATTTGAAATTATTACAGAAGCAAACACTGACAGTGAATGCTGCTGGATAAATAAAATCCACCAGTAAAACAAACATCAGATCTGTTCTCAGCACTTTGATCTTTTATGAATTAGTGGGGCCTGCAGTTCTACTTCTCTGATTGGCTGCATGGAGTTTAAATTAGTTGGATCAGAAGAATTTGAGAAGGAGGCTTAAGGCCATACCGTTCTGAACACGCCTGATCTCGTCTAATACATATTAGAGATATAGTATATAAAGTAGGGCTGCAACAACGAATCGATAAAAATCGACTTTTAAAAGCATTGGCAATGAATTTCATCATCGATTAGT
Source organism: Cyprinodon brontotheroides (assembly GCA_018398635.1). NCBI lineage: Eukaryota > Metazoa > Chordata > Actinopteri > Cyprinodontiformes > Cyprinodontidae > Cyprinodon > Cyprinodon brontotheroides. The sequence continues at coordinate 5,062 of JAGKQL010003893.1, read as the reverse complement.
TGTGTCGCACGATTAATGCGTCATCCGCCATCACATCCACTTGACTGAAACGGGGAAGAAAAAAAAATACGGCAGAGCGAGCCAGCGCCGCAGGTGCAGTGTTGCCAACTCAGTGACTTTTCAGACCCTCCAGCAACTATTTTTCAAAAAAGCGACTAGCGACAAATCAGACAACTTTCTACGGTGTCACTGGCAGCTATTGGAGACTTTTACGTGAAAGCATGTATCGTTCCTACTCTTGTCCTCCAGCGGCAGCTGCTGCCATGGGGCGCCCCCCATCCCAACCCCGTTCTCCCGCTCCCGCAGGAGTCCCTCTCAGCGCTGCAGTCAGAGCCACTGGATGTTTACCCTCAGCGTCCAGACTGCAAATGAAGCGCGCATGCGCCCGGGATTGACGGCGCAAATTGATCACAATAAATAAAATAGCCTGCTCTTTGTAAAGCGAAAAAAGTCGTAACATGCAACTTTTGTAAAAACAAATGAACATGGCACGGAAGCACCACTGTTATGATGCAGCACCTGAAAAGAAAACACGTTGGAGCCTTCAATGGCAGTGAAGAGAGCTGATCAGCAGGGTGAGCGACCATGTTTGTTTCATTTTAAAGTGGGGAAACGTAACGTTAGTTTCTCAGGTAGCCTATATTTTGTGGATGTACAGCTACATTTCTCATGTAAGTTTTGCGTAGTTTTAACACAAACATTTATTTCTCATATTGCACCAGTACAGTTAATGAGCAAGCTGTACTTTTGTGCTTGTTTGTTCTGTCTAAAATGTTTATTTTGGAATAAAGAGGTTAATATAAAAATATTTTTTGTCCGATTCATCGGTTAATCAGAAAAATAAACGGCCGATTCATCGATTTTTAAAATAATCGTTAGTTGCAGCCCTAATATAAAGCTGAAATATTGGCAAGAACATTTAGTAAAATTCACAGTTCAAATAATATTGGCGAAGAAGGTAGAAAAGGAAGAGAAAATATGAAACGTAAACATAAAGATTTACTAGAGTGTGTTGATGAAATAAACAATTTTTTGAATGTTGAGTTTACAAAAGTGGAACTGAATGAGGCACTGAGGAAGACAAAATACAGCACCAGGTAAAGATCAGATTTGGTATAGAATGAGTCAACTAAAGTCAACTTAGTGAAAAATCCAAAGATATAATATTGCAACTGTATAATAAAATTTGGGACGAGGGAAAATTACCGACGAACTGGAAGGAATCAATTCTAGTACCAATAGCTAAACCAGGAAAAGATCATTCAAATCCACAGAATTACAGACCAATAGCTTTAACATCAAATCTATGTAAAATAATGGAAAGAATGATTAATAATAGATTAGTATATTATTTAAATAAAAAAGGATATATGTCAAAATATCAAAGTGGTTTTTGAAAAGGGAGGTGTACTAATGATCCAACACTATGTTTAGAGCATGAAATTAGAAGAGCACAAGTAAGTAAGGAAAGTGTAGTGGCAGTATTTTTTGATATAGAAAAAGCAGATGATATGATGTGGGTTGAGGGATCATTAATTAAATTATACATGTTGGGTATTAAAGGAAATATATTTAAATGGATTAAAGACTTTTTAACAAATAGGAAAATATAAGTTAGAATGGGTGAAGTGATCTCAGGAAAATATATAGTAGAAAATGGAACTCCGCAGGGCACCGTACTAAAAGGCCATTAGTCTCAGTTATGTGTCCCATTTCTGTATTTAACACACACATAAGGCGAACCGGACTATAGGGCGCGTTTTTTATATGCAGGTACATGTCCTCTACTACCTTTAAATACCTCTACCGCGTATTTAAAAATACAGCGGGGGCAAAACTGAGTATGACTGTGCTTTATTCATGTATTTATTACAAAGTATTAATCAAACCTGGCAGCTGGTCGTGAGACAGACACATCGCAGATGACACAGCGCTGTGATCACTTCTAAATTAACTTAAAAATCCTGAAACCCGCCGACAGAATATGTTCGCTTTTATTACCGTATCCTGGTGCCTGCAGTTTAAATTATTTAGATGAAAAACACCTGCCAGCAGCCGCGGTGAACTTAAAGGATTTCTACTGTCGGTGCAATCGCTGCTATGTGGGGGTCTGAGCCCCGACAGAAATAAATAGATAAATCTGGATGAACTGACTGCAATTATTAAGTTTTCAGGTGGACTTTCTCACTTAAAACATATTAAAACTACTTTTATTCACACTTATCACAGCAAATATAGCTGCAAGATTTAGATTATTTAGATGAAAAACACCTGCCAGCCACCGCGCTGAAGAGGAGGAGACCCGCCCAGAGGCTGCTGTTGAATTAAGTTTTCAGGGAGAAAAATAGAGCCGGAGCAAAACTGAGTATGATTGTGTTTTATTCATGTATTTATTACAAAGTATTAATCAAACCCATCAAAGTCATCATCCTCTGTTTCTGAATTAAACAGCTGCGCTTAAATCAGACATGCCAATTTCCCCTTCTTCGCTGTCAGAGTCACTTTCCGCGGCAGCGCGCTCCTCAGAAATAATGCCGGCTTTTGCAAAAGCTTTCGAACAACAGAGCCAGCAGAGACACGCTAGTCCATCTACAATCCATCCGCCAAACGGTGGCGTAACTTGCCCGGCGCTGCCTTCCACTTATCCTGAAACTGTGGTCTCCGTCTGTCATCCATCGCCCCACGCCGCCGCAGCCTTACTTTTGAACGGCCGCTATCACATCGATGTCGAAGCGGTTGAAGTTCCTTATTCAGACCCCCGAGATAACGGCGCAGCACAGCGTTCATTTGATTCACCTTTTTTTCACATCGGCTGTGAGATGGGCACGCAGCGATGGTGATGCGTGGAAAAACCACCTAGTCTTCTCAGATACACCTGCCTCAGCCACGCATCCACCCAGCCTTTTTCATTTAATATCATATGTCATCAGAGCGCTGTGTCTGTCTCGCTGTCAGCTCCCAGATCAGCTTCTCTGATTGGTTGATGCGGCGCGTCCAGCAGCAAAACTTCAATTTTTCCATCTCGAGCAGCAGCAGCGCCGCTGACGGCGCGTCCAGATGCTTAAACGCTCCCGAAGTGCTGCACCAAAACGCGTGCTAAGGGGGACCTTTGTTGCACCACACCTGCCCGGCCAACCATTGACTTTTACGCATGTAAACTTCGCTGCTTCTGCTGCACCTGCTGGGTCCGGTTCACACGATGTCGAAAGCGGTTGAACAGCGAGCACAGCATTCATTTGTTTCCCCATGTTTTCACATCAGCTGTGAGATGGGCACGCATGGAGTTACATATTAACAGCGATGGTGATGAGTGGAAAAAACACCTGGTCTCCTTACATTCAGCCACTCTTTCATCATCTCCTCAATGAGGTGGTCTCAAAAGTCGCAGTTACAACACACATAGGGCGAACCGCACCAAAGGGCACACACCATTATTTTGAGGGGAAATAGAATGGGTGAAGTGATCTCAGGAAAATATGTAGTAGAAAATGGAACTCCGCAGGGTAGTATTATAAGTCCATTACTGTTCTCAATCATGATAAATGATGTGTTTAAAGATATTGGAAAAGGAATGGGATGCTCTCTTTTTGCAGATGATGGAGCTGTTTGGAAAAGAGGGAAAAATGTAGATTTTATTGTAAAAAAATTACAAGAGATTGAAATAGAGAAATGGGCGTTGCAATGGGGATTTAAGTTTTCAGTTGAAAAAACAAAAGTAATGATATTTAATCAGATAAAAATAAATAAGGAAATGAAATTAAAACAATATAGCAAAGGATTAGAGCAAGTAAAGTGTATAAAATTCTTAGGATTATGGTTTGACGAAAAATTATTAAAATGGAATATTCATATTCAAAAAGTTGTTGATAAATGTAAGAAGATTTTAAATATTATGAGATGCTTGGCTGGCAGTGACTGGGGAGCAGATAGGCAATCACTAAAACAGATTTACACAAGTATGATAAGATCCAACATAGACTTTGGTTGTTTAGTGTACGGTTCAGCAGCTAAAACACATCTGACTAAATTAGACATTATCCAACATCAGGCATTAAGATTGTGTACTGGAGCATTTAAAACCACACCAACAGCAGCAATGGAAGTAGAAATGGGAGAAATGCCGTTAGATTTAAGAAGAACAAAACTAGAAATAAATTATTGGTTGAATTTAAAAGGTAATAGCTTAGATCATCCAACTCGGGAAATTTTAAATCCATGTTGGGAAAAAGAAAAGAAAGAAATGAGGAGTTTTGGATGGACAATTGAAAATAAAATAAAAGAATTTAAAATGAATGATTTAGAAATTACTTTAACTACACCAATATCAATTATACCACCATGGATTCTACCAGAGGCAATAGTAGATATGGCAATAATGGAAATGAAACAAGATAAATATTATATCGTAGATAATTATTCAGTACAGTTACATTTAAACAATCTATTATCAATATATTCAAATTTATACAGATGCATAAAAAATAAATAGGAAAATAGGAATAGCTTTTGTAGTAACAGAATTCAATATAAGAATAGGAAAACGAATTACAGATGGATTATCAGTATACACAGGAGAAATGTTGGCAATATTATTAGCTTTACAAGCGGTAGAAGATATAAAACCGTTAAAATCAGTCATTTGTTCAGATTCAAGCTCTGCATTATTAAGTATAAAATATAATCAATCAGATAGTAGGGTGGACATTTTATTAGAAATAGTTCATACATTATTCAGAATACAAAATATGGGTTTGATAGTTACATTTCTGTGGGTTCCAGCACATATTGGAGTAGAAGGAAATGAAAGGGCAGATAAAATGGCAAAGAGGGCGATTCAGTATCCTATTAGTTTAACAGTTAAAACAAGTAAATCTGAGGGAAAGAGTTTTATTAAAGAGAAACTGATGGAAAAATGGGCAAAAAAGGTGGAATGAAGAAAAAACAGGAAGATGGTTTTATAAAATTCAGAAGGCAGTAAGAGAAAGGAGAAATGGTAGAAGAAATAGAAAAGAGGAGAGAGTGATAGCTAGGTTAAGATTTGGACATAAAGGACTTAAAGGAA
>JAGKQL010003892.1:0-17443 GCA_018398635.1 Cyprinodon brontotheroides | reverse complement strand
TATTTGCTAATCTCATTTTGTATTTGCTGTAAAAAAAAAAAAAAAAATTGAGACTTGCTAATTACCTGCTGCCATTAAATGTATTTGCAGGGTGTTTGCACCCCTTGGCCACTGTAATCTTTAAAGATCTTCTAAAAACTATTTTATGGGCTTGTTGTTTCAACCTATTATTACTTTCTACCTTTAGATATTAGGTTGTTGACTATAATCTTTGAACTACTTTTTTATCACCTAATATTTTCTTGTAATAAGACCTGTCACATCTTCCCATATAATATCAGAATAGAGCAGGGATACAAAGTTTTTGCTCATACATGAATATTAAATGCTCCATCCCTTTGGCTATGATCACTTAGAGAGATAACATGTAATGAATGTTTTAGAATGCATGAACAGCATGTTTCAGAACATAAGCATGGATGGAAAAATCAAATAAACTGAAAAAAAGTTAACTGATTTTAAAATATAATTTTAGTTTAATATGGGAAAAAGTTTGTTTTCTCAGAATTCTGACTGAATTCCGACAGCTGACAAACATGTTAGCATCAAGCCCTAACCATGTCTGTTTTAGACACTAAACTAGCTCTCTTGTTTTAATGACCTTCTGCTCTTTCATTAATGAAACGGGATCACCAGGGACACCTCGAGCACGTAAAAAGTCACCTAATTCCGTCCTTTTCCAGCAATGTGTCACTGGCTTTCCCAAACAACTCACATCTTTGTCAGTAAAGCTGAGTGCTCCCACATCTCTTCCTTGATGGGCCCCACCTACACTAAGATCCAAAATTCTGAGATTAAAGGTCCGAATTCTGAGAAAAAAGTCAGAATTTTGAGATTAAGGTCAGAATTTTGAGATTAAAGTCATAATTTTAAGAAAAAAAAAAAGTCAGAATTATGAGATAAAGTCAGAATTTGGAGAAAAAGGAGTCGTAGAATTCTGAGATTAAAGTCAGAATTTGAGAAAAAGTCAGAATTTGAGATTAGGTAAGAATTCTCAGATTAAAGTCAGAATTCTCGAGATTAAAGTCAGAATTATGAAATTGAAGTCAAAATTCTGAGAAAAAAAGTCAGAATTCTTCTAGATTAAGTTTCAGAATTCTGAGAAAAAGTCAAAATTCTGGGATTAAGGTCAGAATTCTGAGAAAAAGGTCAGAATTCTCAGATTAAAAGTCAGAATTCTGAGATTAAGTTCAGAATTCTGAGAAAAAAAAAGTCAGAATTCTCAGATTAAGGTAAGAATTCAGAGATTAAAGTCAGAATTCTCAGATTAAGGTCAGAATTCTCAGATTGAAGTCAGAATTCTGAGAATAAAGTCAGAATTGACTTACTTTTCCCCCATATTTAACTGAAATAATATTCATTATTCAATTGGGGAATAAAATGGGGAATTCAATTCAGTTCATTTTTTTTTCAGTGGCCCAAATCCTCTTCTGTATAGTCACAACTTTATCAGCTCATCACGCAAATGTTGCAACGCAAAAATGACTGGTCATAGATGAGTGACGCTTCCTCTGTATGGAAATGGATCAGCACATCCCCGCCCCTGATACCAACCCATGGGAAACATTCAGAGCTATAAAGCCTGAACTGGCTGCAGTGGTCTGCATCGCTATAGAGGAAAACGTTTGCACCATGGAGTTTGCTTTGTTTGCCCTTTTTACGCTCTTTGCGTCGTTTTCCAGCAGTTTGGCGTTCTCACGTAATACAGGTAGCGCATTTTTTTTTTTTATCCTGAACGTTAAAGTTTGGAAATGAAGTCTGTCAAAATGATTTATGCCGAAGTAAAAGTCTTTTATTTTGCAGAAATAATAATCTAAAGCCGCTTTCATTCTAGGCGCCTGTCTTCTTCCAGTGGAGGAAGGTCCCTGTGGAGAGGAAATCAAGCGCTTCTACTACAACACCGTCACCCAGAAGTGCGAGATGTTTTATTATGGGGGCTGCCAGGGGAACGCCAACAACTTTGAGAGTTATCCGGAATGCCAGAAGACATGCTTCAGGATCCCAAGTAAGTAAAGAAATCCTAATTCCACATCATTACTACTTCTAAAACTGACCTATGAACAGTAACTTGCAAAATTACACTTTGCAATAACTGCAGAGCTGAGATTTTATGTTGAAAATGCCACACAAAATAACAAAACTGTGGAGGTTTTCTGTAATAATTAATACATTCAGAAAATGTGCTTTGGCTAGTAGCCCTTTAGGAAGTCTCCTGTTAAATTGGAAAGTGTGACTTATTCTGCAAAAGTCGTATACAGCTTAGGTAACGAGCAAAACAGTGTTGGAAAACTAATATTTTGAGTAAACCATCCTGTGAAGCAAGAATGGAGGCTGCATTTTAATGTGGAGCGCATTTTTTAATGTGACAGATGTATTCTTTGTTTTTATTTTTTACTGTATATTTATTGTAGAATAGAATAGAATAGAAAAAAAACCTTTATTGTCCCACAATGGGGAAATTTTGGTGTTTACAGCTGTGCACGTGGAGAATAAATAACCAATATTCAGCTATGGACATTCTTACAGTAATGGATATTTGAAAAATAGCAGCAACATCAGAGATGTGCAAAATGACAGCAGCATGTTATTTAACTGGCTAAGGTAAAAACTGTTCAAAATCAGCATAAATGTAACAACTTATTGAGGAGGTCTTTGAGAACAGTGATGGTTATAAAGTCATACAGCTGCTGGGAGGAAAGGATCTGTGAATAACTTGCTCCCTGGTGCGACTTAGGGTGCAACGATGTCTGGCTCACCTGAAGGAGCTCTCCAGCTCTGCATGCAACAGCTTTATTGCTTGGGCTTTAAGTTTTATGTTTGTTGTTATGGGGACATGTGTAGCACTTTGGTTACTTGGTGGTGTAAAGAGCTTTATAAATAACATTAGATTGACTTAGAATCAGACATGGGTCCTTGTTTCTATGCTTTTCTTTTCTTTTACTAAGGGATAAGTGAAATATGGGAAATTTAAATTCTGAATAATCTTCTTTTCACTTTTCTTCTGGCAGAGATTCCTCAGATCTGCAGGTTGCCCAAAGAAGTGGGCCACTGTCGTGCTCTTTTCCCCAGATATTTCTTCAACATGGCAACCATGCGGTGTGAGCCCTTTAACTATGGAGGCTGTGGGGGCAACTCCAACCGCTTTCATGATCTCACCTCCTGCATGGAGTACTGCATTCCCAAAAAAAGTAAGTTCACTCTCACACCTTCAGCCCAGACGGTTTCAGGAGCACCTTCATAAGATTTCATTAGATTTACCCTGATTTTAATCAAAATGTACAATTAGAAACTGCATCATATCAATACAATTAAAAGATAAATCAATTAAATTGTGTCCCTTTATCTCAAACAAAAAGAATTTTGAGAAGACACAAATTAACAAAAAACATGATTAAAATGAAATTGTAAATAAAACAATAAAATATTTGAAAAAAAAAAAATCAAATAAAAAGGCAATAAAATATGTAAAATTATGAATAATAACTTCAACAAAAAGTGAGTAGTAAAACCATTGAGCAAAAAAAATCTATAATCATTCAATATCAATATACTGTATATAATGCAAATCCCTTCACGGTAAAAAAGATATAAACAACGAGCACTGTTCACTAAATGGAAAAGCAAAAATAAAGCACTAACACTAGATGTGGTAATTTGTAACTCCTTGATTACTCCAAGAAATAAGAGATATACTATAAAATAACCACGTGTGACTCTAACTACTTGCAATCGACATGTAAGGTAAAGTTGATCAAAATAAAAAGTTAGTGAATGATCTTCTCAAACTGGGTCTAGTACAGTATGAGCTGCTGTTTATCATCTTTCCACTTTTCTCTGGCAGAGGTTCCTCAGATCTGCAGGTTGCCCAAAAAAGTGGGCTTCTGTCATGCTCTTATCCCCAGCTATTTCTTCAACATGGCAACCATGCGGTGTGAGCCCTTTAACTACGGAGGCTGCGGGGGCAACTCCAACCGCTTTCAAGATCTCACCTCCTGCGTGAAGCACTGCAGTCCCAAAACAAATTAGTTCACTGGAACACCTTCAGCCCAGAGGGTTTCAGGAGCAACTTCCACCTGATTAAATCAAGCGTAGCTCCAACTGTTTTAAGTGTAAATGTAAAAAATGTATAACACAAAGTCATTAAATAAAATTTTTCAAGGGGAACCATCATTATTAAAAGGTCATAATGTCTGATTTCCAGGTGATCAAATAAACATAAAATCTTAATTTTTAAGCCTTGCCTAATGTTTTTCAAAAATAAACACTGCAAAACACCATGAAAACTACCTTTAAAAATTTGTTGAAGCGGATCTGTGATTTTGGCACAGCTCTGCCAAGAGTGTCCAACATGCACCAAATCTGTTTTTAACCTCATAAAAAGGAATGTGGTCAAATGATTTCCATGCTATAGCTATTTATGCATACGATAAAGTATTTTTTCATAAAATTTAATTAGATTTACCCTGATTTTAATCAAAATGTACAATTGGAAACGGCATAATATCAATACAATTAAGAGTTAAATCAATTAAATTGTCTCAAACAAAAAGATTTTAGAGAAGATGCCAATAAACAAATAACATGATTAAAATGAAATTATAAATAAAATAATAAAATATTTGAAAAAAATCAAATAAAAAGCTTTCAATAAAAAGTATAAAAATATAAATAATAATTCTTCAACAAAAAGCTAGAAGTAAAACCATTTTGCAAAAAAAAAAAATCTATAATCATTCAATATCAGTGAGCAGCGCCACCTTATATATATATATATATATATATATATATATCCTCTATATATGCAAATCCGGTTCAAGGTAAAGCTAATTGGAAAGAGAAATAATAAGCTACTGGACACTGGAAACACTGGATCTGTTTCAACTTTTGAAACAGTTTTTAGTGCTAGTGAGACAAAGTGAAACAACAATTCCATTCACTGAATTACAACATGATTAATTATTACGGACAGCTATTCAAAAATGGCAAGATACTTTGTAACAACACTCCTAACTATCAGAAATTTTATTGGAGGAGCATACAAGATAGCAACACCTCATGAAATGTTTATTGGATCATCCAACAATCAGTTGAAATGATGCTGCCTTTCTGCAAGGGGGGATAACTCTGTGGATTACTCCAAGTAGGAAAAGAAACATACTATAAAACGACTACATGTGACTCTAACTACTTTCAATCGACATGTAAGGTAAAGTTAATCCAAATAAAAAGTTAGTGAATGGCCTTCTCAAACTGGGTCTAGTACTGTATGAGCTGCAGTTTATCACCTTTCTGCCCAAAATCTGAGCACAAAGCTGATAAAATTCCTCCATATCAGCATCACTGGCCTCTAAGAATTTCCTTTTCCAAAGCCTCCTGGATGGATAATTTTTTTGATTCTATTCCATCACAGCTACATAAGATCTCCACAGTGCAGAACATATCAATCATGTCTGGTGTGCGTAATGAGATCTGTGCTCTGCTTAGATATTTGATATTTTCTGAGAATTATGTCACAAGGAAACAGGAGAATGACGTTTTAGGAAACCTACATTTCAATGCAACATGCAGCTTGTCCGTACTGAGAAGCATTTTTTAGGAGAGAGTCAGAAATTTCTGATAGACATTAAAATGGCATCTTCAGTGCTTAAAGTGGTGAAAAATAAAAGCAATATTAGAAACGATAACATTTGGTTTCTTGATTTGGGAACTTTAAAGCCTCTTTTTTTTTTTAAAAGGGTTTAGAAAAAAATGTAATTTATTTTTTTACTTAACTTAAGCTGTTAAAAAAAAAAGAGACAAATCTCCACCCTCTGAGGCTCATACCATTACCGGTAGGTTCAGGCTTAAAGTGTTAACAGATCTCTTTTTGTTGTTCACAGGTATTCCTATGCTCTGTTTGGACCCTCTGGACAAAGGGAGGTGTTCGGCCTCTATAAGTCGCTACTACTACAACGCCACCACCAAGACGTGTGAGGAGTTTGTCTACACGGGTTGCGGAGGAAGTAGCAACAACTTTGTGTCAAAGCAGAGCTGCGTGGATGTGTGTGTTCAAGGTGGGAAACTGAAGGGTTGGACCTTTTCCATTTGACTGGAGGGTTTAAGTCAGAGCAGCTTCTAAGACCTCTGCTTTTTAATTAAGTCAAAGCAAAGATGAGCAAACTGAGCTCAGATGATTTCACTATCAGTCGGCTTTAAAAGAATGGAATGCCCTGTATCTGAAAAAACTCTCCTTGGCCTCCAAATCAAATCCCGCAGCCAAATGTTATCATATGACCTAGAGAACACCAGACATATCTGTCTCCAAAAAATCCTGTTTTCCTAATCCTGCCATTTGAAAAGCAGCATTATAATTAGACGATACACTAACCAGGTCCTGCACTTTTTCTCTTTTTGTTTTTCTTTCAGGAGCAAAGAAACACTCAGGCTATGGGAAGATTCGGCGGTTGAGGCGAAATAAAAAACAATCACATCAAAATGGCCTGAAAGACTGATCGTGTTTGTAAGAGCTAAGAGAATGACAAGATTGGCTTTGTTGGTATAGATCTTATATGCGACTGATTTAAGAAAGCCTTATATACATTTTCTTCATTCCCAAATCTGATTTTCTTAAATTATCTCTCTAAAGATACTACAGAGTCGTACTCAGATGTGTAGAGTGGGTTAAAAGTAGACCTTAAAGCTATTCTCCGAACTATTTTGGGGAAATCCATTATGGTTTGGCACCTATATAACATGTCATGGTTGCTTATTTTGTTTATTTTGCTATTTGACTATAAAAATGCTAATAAGTAAAGATAAAACATACTTTCCTCATGTAAAAATAAGCTTTTACCCACACAAGTTCTCTTGTGTATGTTCACTTGTACTTTTTTTTAAAAATCAAATGCTTCTTTAAAAGCTGCTAACACAAAGGTTTTTTTTTGTGCATTCTGTTTTTCAAAGTTCGATTACCATACAACCTTATACTGACTCTGATAATACTGCACCACTATTCGTGATTTTGTATTTTGTGACATGATTTCAAAAAATGTTTTATGTAAGTAGTGTGTTATTTTTAAGATATTTAACTCTTTTTTTTCCCAATAAAATGTACAGTTTGATCTTTTTCTTTTACTTCTACTGGTTCAACTATTTAATGCAAAGTTTTCTATGTATGTGGAGCCTGAGTAATAAACAAACTCATAGCGTGGGAATTCAAGCCTGATCATCATGCTCTGTCATGCAATGCTGCAAGCATATAAACATGTTTTTTTTTTTGAGTTAGCAAAAGGAAAAAAACAGGCTTGGCTTGTTTCTTCTTTTTCAGCCAGTTTCACTCTATTCCTTTCACTAATGCAGCTGTCTCCCGTCCTTATCAGGTAATACTTTGCAATGCACTTGAGCCCATCTCTGCCTGCTCGCTCATTGCCTTGAATGAGGAAGGAAGCAATCATGAGGCAGTAAACACTGCTGCTTAGGAGGTCATTAGAAGGCCTTTGAATATTCAAGCGACAGGAAGCTGAGGATTTTTTAAAATGTAATCTGAGGAGTTCTACTTGATCATTTTTTCAGCAATTATAATGCGAAACCACTGAATAAATAAGCAACAACAAACCCATAAAAGTCAGAATCGTACTGCTCAGACCAATTGTTTTGAAGCTTTTTTTTTAAAGGTTTACACACGTTGAACAACTCCAAAACTGTAACAAAAGCATGCAATAGATTTATAACCCTAAATCTATCATTTCTTTCGTCTTAGACTAAGATATAAACAGAACTGAATCACTCTTAGCTTTGTTTTCTGGTTAGAGCTATTTATGGCAGAAAGCTGGAGAAAATACTGAACCACTCCACTATAAATAGCAATAGCAATAGCTCTGGCTGAGCCTAGAAGAACAAAAGTGAACTCATCTGTGAGACCGCCATAGGAGAGAGGCAGACTTTTTAATAGCTTCTCAAAGTAGGCATACTCTCGAAATGGAGACCCTTTTTTTCTGTTAGCAAAAATGCATTTAAATTCAATGCAAAAATCACCCTATAAATAGTTAATTATACACATCTACTGTTAACAGTACTTTATATTTTGGTCATAGACCATTTGCTGTTTATTTACACCTCCAGTTATTGTAAGGAATTCTAATGAGCTCATTAATTATTTGGGACTCAGTAGTTAACTTTTAATCAAAACAAATAGCTGTTTTTGCCCATGAGTGGGTTGTAGCATCACATTTCTTTTTAAACATTTTCAGTAGTTAGGTGAATTGATCTTCTCTGGGTAGGTCATTATCTTACTGACAGATTAAATCATTATAATTAAATCACCGGATATAAATGTTATCTATGCTTAAACCTGCATACTTTTAAATGGGCAATCACACATTTTTATCAGAGTTTGTTTGTCAATCTTTACTGTTTGGTGATTAGATTAAAGTTTTAGTTTGATGCCTCCATTGTACTTTAGAAATCCACTGGAGTGAATGTAAACGAGGGGGGTAAACATCTCACCTGCCCCCTGGTGCTAGATTTGCAAACAGCAACCAAATAACTACAATTGCACTGTTAAGTTTATGAGGCACAAATATGCAACACAATATATTTAAAATTATACAAATATTTCACATTGATTTGGAGAAATATCCATATTAAAAATCATGTTAAACAAAAATAAAAGAAAACAACTCTAAAATTTCAAAAATAAATTTATAGTAGTTTTGAATACATTTATCCAATAGGATTGTTGACATGAAATTTTACACAGATGATTAAACAGTGGATTTCAATCAGAGAAATACAATTGCACCACATTAAAAAAACAAAAACACACAAAAAAGAAAAAACACAATTTTTCAGGTCTTTTCTTTAGAAATAAAATAATCACATTAAGGACTTTTATCTTATCTTAAAGATACAGTGTGTGATAATTATAGCGATTTTCTGATCAAAATATAATATATTATATCTATGTATATTATTTATTATCACCTGTGAACTAAAAGCCTCATACTTTATTTACCTTGCGTTAGATTCCATGCATTTTTTAATTACATATGAGTGGGTTCCTATTTGTAGAGGCAGACATCTTTTCAGCTACGGCAGCACAGAGCTGACAAACTAGTGATTATAGAGATTGACATAATGCTCGAATGGGACTGCTGCAAGATATTGACCTAGATATAATCCTACACAGACTATTGAAATGCTATTTATAAAATAATTTATAAAATTAAAATAGACTTACACTGACCATTAATGGCAACCATCTCGTTATTATGAAGATGAACAATTTCAAGCGGTCGTTCCAAGGTTTCTTTTTTCTGAACGGACTATTATCTTTGTCCTGCCATTGGTGTATGTTTATTTTGATCAGAGTGTCCAACAAGGGGACGAATCACCTGGACAGGAGGTTATGGGAGACAGCGTTCCTGAGATCAGGCTGGAGTAGCAGGGAATTGGTTGTGTGCATGTGGTTTATTATTCTCCTCAGGATGTGTCTTGGCAGGGGGAGTTCTCAGCTGGTGCCACTTTGCTGCAATCAGGAGGCAGTATTTAGTGGAGTGGATTCCCTAGGATGGATGCCAGTTGGTTAACTTCTGCAGTGTGGTAATTACCTGCTAGCTCTGTTGACTGCTAAATATCATAGTAAAAAATTATCTTCCTGGTCCTCCTCTCCTTGCAGTCGTGCTGTCTCCAAGTCCGACCTCATCGCTGCCACCTGAATCGATCCTCAAAAACTCACCTGCCTGTCCACCCATTAAAACTCCCTCTGGGTCAGTAAGGAGGAGTCATTTCCCACCTGCTCACTCCAAATCAACCAGATCCCACTCTGTTGGATGCCTCTAATCCTCCAGGTCAAGCTCCAGCGCATGAGAACCGTAAAAACCGTGCAGCTCTCACCCAAAACCCCTCATGTAGTCACATTGCTAATAACATATCTATGAACAGTGCGCCTTTCCCAAACGGAACAATTCAATTTTCAATTCAATTTTCAATTCAGTTTATTCATATAGCACAATTCACAACACACATCATCTCAAGGCACTTTTTACAGTTCAACCAGATCATACAGTCAAATTGATACAAAGTTTTCTATGTAAGGAAAACCAGTTGATTGCGTTGACTCATTGACTCGGGATGCAATCCCTTACACTAAGCATGCTTTTGTAGCGACAGTGAGAGGAAAAAACTCCCTTTTTAACAGAAAGAAAACCCTCCAGCAGAACCATACTCGGTGTGAGTGGCCATCTGCCGAGGCCGACTGGTTCTTCAAGCAGACAGAAGCAATTTATTGACCTAGATCAATCAGCCTGATGGATTGATCAAATCTTCTGTCTATAATAAGGAAATCAATCTTTGAAACGTACCTCTGTCTGACTTGCGATTGTGCCTGCACTAGTGTCGATCGCTGCATCTTGTCACTTGGAGTGGATTCTTGGGTTGTTACCAATATTTGAGGGGAAATTTTAGTTCAGAGGCCCCAGTAGAAACCAATAACGTGGAAAAAATATCAACACAACGTTCTTATGTTCCCTTTCATCTAACAAGTGTTGGGATTTAAAAAACATAAAGTGATCAAAAAGGACATATTCTGTCTGTATGATTTTATTAGATTTAGATGGAGTGGATGTGGTTAAGAACATCATTTCAACTCACTAACAGGAACCTGATCACAGCAGCTGATGGTCTTATCATCAAATATACGGTAAAAGACTTCCTTATACTGTAGATTCTTACTCTGCTTTTCTAATGAAAGCTGTTTTGCCGGATGTGAGTCAAAATGTTAATGGTTAACTGATATAACCCTAAATGGGTGGAGGTTTTCTGATGTTTTTTTAAGTTTCTTATCTAGATATTATCATTCTTATGTAATAGGGAGGAGGGGTTTTATAAAACTGATGGTCATGACTCATGGAGCTCAATTAGATTCTTAAAGCCTTAGATTATTGTTTGCGATCCTAACCTTGCTTTTAAACTTCTCTATAGCTTTATCCTCAGCCTGTTTGTCGTGTGCCTTGATCTTCATAAGGGCTTTTGGTTCATTAATTCTCTGTAACAAATCCCTGAAGCCTTCACTGAACACAACAATTTATTCTCAGAGTAAATTACCTTACTATGTGGAATATATGTTTAAAAGGCCTGTTATTGGTTCAGAAAGATTAGATTAATATCACAGAATTATGGTTTCTAGTTTTCCTTTTCCTGGGACTGAATTATATATATATATATATATACCGTATATATATATATATATGTGTGTGTGTATTTTTTTTTCTTTTTTTCAAACATTAAAATAAAACCTGTGCTGCTACAGAAGGTCCACAGATCGTACCAAATGTCTATTTTAAGAGCCACCATTTCTTAGCCGTCAGTTTGGTCTGTTTAAAATGTAGACAAAACATGTCAGCTGGCCCGACATGGCATCAGAGTTTCCCTGACATCCATCACCCTCTGCCATGATGAGGAATGTCTCTACCCCCCTTACAGGCTGAGGATTGATGTGTATGGTGATGAGGATTTGGGCTGTTCCCCACTGTCCATCTGGCTGTCAAATGTATGAAGCTGTTGCATGCTTAAATAATCAAACAACCCTATACTGCTGAGATGCCTCTCAGCTGAAGACAAGCTGATTCCTAGAAAAATGCCATCACAGGCAAAGATGGAGGAGTGATGAGCGTGCACATGCATAGGAGCAAGGCTTACTATGTCCTTGTGTTATTGAAGTTGTCCTACAGAGGTAGAGCAATTCATTTTTGATGTGAACTCTGACTGACACGCTCTGCATGACAAACCCTGGTTTTGATAAAGAAAAAAATTGTGACCTGCTTCGGAGGTCAAAGATTATTCTAATGGACATAAACGATTGTCTGCAGGACTTCACTGTAACAACCAGGCTTTTGTTGTCTGAGAATAGCGTCTCTTTTGCAGCAGATGACTCATGGCCCAAAATAAATCTACCTCTCACTGCTGCAAACGTGCCACAGTAGGTTTTCATCAAGGTTTGGAAGATTAAAGATGATTTCAACAGAGCGAACAGCTACAAATGCCTCTTGTTTCTCTCTCCCTTAAGCTAGCTTGTGTCTGATTCTTTGATATTTGGCGGCATAGTTGAACAGAGCCAAAATGAAATAAATAAAAATGATGAGATTTCCATCTGAGCAGGTGCCTCCTCTTCCTCTTTGCCTGTGTGCCTCAATTACTAGCTTCCCAGAGGTCAAAGTCTAAATTGAGCTGTGCTGCAGTTTTCTGCACACGCAGCAGTACAGCAATGGCACAAACTTCATCATTAATAAAGTACTTCTTAAATATATATTAGATTATTGAAAGATGAGGGTCATTTAAGGGTCAAACAGGTGAGCACTGGGACTTTCAACAGGCAAACTCTGTCACACTCTTTCTTTTGCATTTTTTTTTTTTTTACATATATTTAGACCAATATAGATTTTAAGATGACCAAAGCACTTGAGAGTTACAATATGATTCATTATAAACAGCTGGAAATTGATAGTTAAAATGTAAATCAGGGCATCAAAAGCTCAAATTTATTTCATTCAAAAGCATCAAGGGGTGTGTGATATAAAAGGCTTTTGGACAACAGTGAGCAAGGCGCTACCAGGGGTATAATAGATGGGCAAGGCAAAGAGCTGATTATTACGCTACAGAGAGGATAGGGTGTACTCTGAGTCGGAGCTGTGAGCAATCCTGTGCAGTAACACGAAGGAGGAAATCAGCTCAGCAGCAGGTTGGCACCATAAGACAAACAAGAAGAGGGGAATGTTGAGACAGAAACACAACGGGCAGGCTGGTAAAGAGGGTGGGCGGGTCGCTTGTTTTTCTCTGTATACTGTAAACGATGGAAAGAGGTGAGGGCTGCACTGCAGTTAAAGTGAAACGGCACAGTCTGAAAGAAAGAGAGGCGTTCCAGATATGTCTGCGATAAAGGAAATTCTTCTTAAATTCAAGTTAAGAGTTGAGGTTCCTTTACTTTTGTTATATTAAAGTCACAAATGTAATGTGTTTTTTTTTTTTCTTGTAAATTGGTGTAAAGGCCAAAACAAAGTGGAGTAATTCTGGAGTAACTCTGGAGGAGCTGTACAGCTCCCCAACTCTAGTGGGAAAAACTGTTAAAAGGAGATACTCTACAGATCTACAGAACTCTACAGATACATATCTGTAGAGTTTAAAAAACTCTACAGATATGTATGGACTTTTTAATAGAATAATAAAAAGAAAGCATTTCTCATTAACGGCAGTAGAACCATTAACTGACATTTGTGAACTCTATTTTAGACAGTGTTCTGAAATGACTTTCATTAATAGGGGATAGAGGAGACTCCATGAAGAAGGTGTTGTGGTATGAGACCCGATTTAACCTTATTGATTACATGCTAACTTAGTGTTGAAAATGAAAACTGTTTATGGACTTTAACACAGCAAGTATGGTATAAAGCAAGGTGGTGGTGGCATCATGCTGTGGGGGTAGTCTTCTGTAGGTGGAAGAAAAACTGATCAAATTCTGTAAATATAGACAAATCCTAGAGGAAAGTCTGTTAGAGACAAATTTTAAACACATTTATGTTACTGAAGCTTTTAGTCTCAGTTCAAGCAGCACATTCTAAAATCAGTTGATAAAATTTTAAAGAGACTTATATAAAAACTATACACACAAAATAATATAATAATTAAAGACTAAAGCTTTAGCGGCCATGGACTCCAGCCATGCAAGTAAACATGATTATCTCCCAGTTCTATTTTTACAGATAGAAATAGGGAACTTAATCTTTTTATTAGTTTATTATTTTGTCACCTTGCTACTAGAATCCTACAAAAAATGATGTTAGCTTTGAAGTTTTACTCCATTTACTCCAAAAGCAATACAAGCACTGCACAGATTATTGAGGTTATTAAATAAATTAAAGTTTACAATTTGGGGCCTACAGTATCATATCTGGCTTTTAACCACCAGGGGTCACTAGAAACAAGCTTCCAATAAAACACCCCTTAACATGTTTTGAGCATCTTTTGCCTTATTTCCAATCATCTATCTGGTATTTGTGTTTTAAATTTACATTCTGTTGTAACTTCAAATTGTTAGAGTAGCAGATATTAAATGTGTAAAATTCTTTTTTTTTTTTTTTTTTAGCTTAAAATTAAAACAAGCATATAGAGGCACAGAGAGAAGATAGTTTATGTTATTATCCTAATTTTTGTTGGTTCAAAATAACGGCTTTATTTCTCTCACAATGTTTGTGCATCACTGACCAGCTATGAACAAATTGTGTTTTTCCTTTTCAACAGCATCTTATCATTGGTGCAATGAGATAACATACAAAAAAAACGATAAACACTTGTGGTTTTACAGCTTTAAATTAGCAACGCACTCATCCTTCAACTCTTGGATTACCAATTCAGTCCCTGTTTGCCTCTCCAGGGAAACAATTGGTACTTGTCACGTGAAGTGTTCCAGTGTAATTACATTTGTGAGCATGCTGAGTGAAACGCATATGAATCGTTGTTAGATGTTTTCTTAATGCATGAATAGGGATTTTAGTAGATTTAATATTTTGTTTTCAAATATTACCATAAAGCTAAAAAAGTAGGTAAATCATGATACAGTATTATAAAGAAACAAAAAAATCAGTTTTTGCATCTGTATTGTTGCACCTTCAGATTTTGTAAAACCCAAACAGTTAAAAAAAAAAAAAGACTAAAACATCACGTGTGGAAAAAAAATTGTGTTTAACCTGAGATATTTATCTGTTAAACATGGTTGTTTGTCTCCTTCTATCCCAAAGTACCTGTTCAGGTGAAAACTTTGTAGATTGTCAATTATAATTGAACTTGTCCAAAGTCTCTATGGATGACTCATGCTTTTTATTGACAAAAACAAGAGAAATAAATGTATTAAAAGTAAATTGCATTTAGGTGATGATGTTGTGGCACACCAAGTGGATCAGATGTGCTTCCTTTTTTATGTCGTGCATAACAACCGGCATCACACCCACTCAGTTTTAAATGTGCAACTCTCTCGTTCTTTGCAGCTTGCTCTGCTGTTTTCTGAAGTGTTTCCAGGACACAGTCACACATACTGTAGACTCCCTCACCAAGAAAGTGATGCAGTGACATTGGCATAATATTGCACTGAACACATCCAGTGTAGTGCAAGGATGATCTTGGCAAATTATATTTTGTGACTTAGTTTCCCACAAATCAATGTATATCTAATAGGGTTTATGAGCAACAGCAATGTAAAGCATAATCTAATTATGAAATGGAAGGAATTATTTTCTTATTTTTTTCCTATTATTTTCAAAATTTTTTATGAATAAAAACTCACCTCCTTGATCTTTTATGGTGTAGGACTAGTTTTCTTGAATACAAGGGTTTGAGGGTATGTCTCTGTCAGTTTTACACTTAATTTTCTTTACCAATTGTTACTTGCAAATGGGGACCTTCTGTAAAGATTGTTTTAAGTTTTGTTTTAGAATAAAACAGAATCATGTTTGGACTTTGAGTGGACAGTTCCTACAGATGAATATGCTGTATGGTTAGGACCAATGCATGTAAACTTCTATGTCAACTCCTGTGCATCCTTTAACTTGTTTCAATCTGAGTTTATCTAATATATATATACATATATACATATATATATATATATATATATATATATATATATATATATATATATATATATATATATATATATATATATATATATATATATATATCTATATAATAGAGAGAGACTTACCTCTAAAAATATATAGTTGTAGCAGATCTTTCTTTCTTTAAACAAGACATTTTTAAAATCATGTTCTACTTCACAATGAAGATTGTATTACAATAAAATAATCCAATTCAATTCAGTTTATTTATATAGTGCAAATTTATGACAGATGTCACCTCTAGGCATTTTACAGAAACAATTCAACCAGATTCATTCAAAGTTTTCTAAGGAAAACCAGTTGATTGCATCGACTCATTCACTCTTCAACAACCACACACACCAAGCATGCTCGTAACGACAGTGGAGAGGAAAAACTCCCTTTTAACATGAAGAAACCTCTAGCCTATACCTAATGGTTCTATAACATAATCAATTGTGAACATAAAAAAAATCATTTTATATGCACCAAAACAAAATGAAAGGCACCAAAACAAAATCCATAGGTCCTTTATTCTTGCTTTATTATCCTGCTGATTCCCACAAAAAAGTCCCCTCCAGCTCAGTTTTTCAGCTTCATTCATCCTTCAGCGTCCATCTTCGCCAGAACTGACCATAATGAGGGGATTCTGTGAAAAGCACTAGACTTTTCAAGGAACTGTCCTCTGACTGCTGTACAATCATCAGCTTAAAACGCATAACAGAGAAAAAGAAGGCCTCCTGCTAGGAGAGACACTTTCTACCAGTAGGGTGTTTTATGCTTTCAATGGCTTCATACTTCAAACTGTGAAAGGGGAGACAGAGTATGACATGAAAGGCAATCGCCCTACTTACAAAGAAAAAATAAAATTCTTCTTTTTGTTTCTTTTCTATCTCTATAGAACAGCTAAGGGACTAATGGGCTGATTCCAGAGCGCTGCGGAAATCATCCAATGTATGCATTCTCATTCCCATTACAATGTAGGGTCAGATAGCCATGTTAAATGTAGCTGACCAAGGAAAAGGAAGATTGCTAACATTCCCAAGTAGATTGTGTTTGTCCACTCCTCTTCTTCTCCCAGATGGATTCTCTGTCTGTTGTACTGTTTTCAACGCAGCACTGTTTGTTTGCCGATTACATGGCTTCAGAAATGACACGCTCATCGTGCCTCTCACTGTTTTAATGTGTTATAAATATGCAGCAACATGTTCAGCGCTGCTTTGCCTCCATGTGTGCGAACGTGTCCCGGCGTACGTATACGTGGGCGACACACAGAGAGATGAATGTTGAATGTGTGATGACGGGAACGGCAGGAAAACAGCTGCTTCTGTTGTAATTAGCAGCCATACAAAGAGGGAGAAACAGAACAAGGAGATAACAAAATGAAAAGACTTCCTCTATTCTAAGGAGCTCCCTGTGGAGTTGGTTTCAGAGATGTTTTTCTGTTTTATACATCAGCAGCTGTCTAAATGCCAAGTCAATACCAAACAGCAAATGACAGTGGATTTAATAGAGAGACCAACTACTATGTTGGTGTTTGTTAACAGATGGGTGTTAGAAAGATTCCTGTTTCTGGAAATCATTGAGATGACGTACACTTAGAAGCAGCTGAAGCTTTGAAAAAGCATTATGTCCTGTGTTTATTGGCTGACCAATTAGGAGGTGAGTGGAGAAACTGAACAGCAGCACAAATTTAACGACTTCTGAAACAAAATAAGTTTAAAACAGGAAACAAAGGGAAAGATGTGCTTTCATCATTTTTAAAGGGAATCATTAATACCATCCATCCATCCATCCATCCATCCATCCATCCATCCATCCATCCA